>CM003436.1:0-250191 GCA_000331325.2 Crithidia fasciculata
GCACGGAACACGACTGCTGCTCAAACAGACCGTGTCAGCCTCTTACGCGATGACAACCTCACAACTCGACTCCTCGCAGCGCTCGTGAGGAGACCAACATGTCCGTGTGATTATCAATCTTCCGCACGTCATAGGCGTCCGCACGCTCCGCCCACCATGCCGACCTCTCGTAAGCTATCAGCCTTTCTATGTCTGTGACCGTCACCGCTCCGCCTCGCAAGATTTTCCCTGCACTGCGTTAGCGCCTCTGTGTAACGATGGGCTTGCGGACTCACAGCGGCAATTGTGTGAGAGTTGCGCTGGAGAGACGCACAAGGCATGTAGTTCATGATTGTCGCTAACCCGTCCGCCGGTAGGTCGCAGTGGCACGCCAGCGTCGCGTCAAACTGGTGTCTCTGACAGGGAGAGTTGGAGATCCGACACGTGTGCGGCGTATTTCGACGCTATCCGCACCGTGCTGGCAAAATCCATTGCAGGTATGTGTGCTGCGTACGGAGTTGAGGGCTATGGATTGCATCGCCCTCTCTTACAGGTGTGCGTGATGACAGCAGGAGTGTCAAGGGTGACGTGAGGAGAAAAAAGTTGCTGTCGGCTACGTCGGCAAGAAACGGAGAGCACGGGAGTGCAGGCTAGCCTGCTAAGAAGCTGCACTAACCACACAGCAAGATACACTGCGTCCAGAGAGAGAGAGAATGGAATGAAGGGAAGAGTGTAATGGAGAAGAAGACAGCACACGTCTTGCGTTTGCGATGCTCTTGCGCAACAGAAGGAGGACACAGCGCCTACCGAAAGAACGCACTGCTGCCCTCCCTCTGGAGGCACAGCTGTCAGCCGCTCCCTCGCTTTGAATTCCGCTGCTTGTTGAGCAGTAGCAGCTGAAGAGGGAAAGCAGGTCTACTACTACACCCGACGCATTGCTGGGTCGTTGCTGCTTGTTCCGTTGCTGTGCCTCTGGTGAGCGATGAGTGACTGTCAGCGAAAAGCCTCTTTCCTGTCACACCAATGATCTCTCTGCTTCGCTGCACCTCGTGTACTCTCATCCCTCAAGGGGAAAGACTACTTTGTAGAACTGCTGTATTCGAAGACGCGCGCGAGAGGAGATCGCACCAGCCAACCAAAATAAAAGAAGCACTAAGCGAAAAAACAAGATCAAATACCGAACTCGCCATGCGATTTGGAAAAAAAACGCCTCAAAATGCGTGCACTAGAAAGAGGCGATGTGGTGATTCTGCTTGCGAGACGAGGCGAAGACAGAGAAGGATGCAAAAAGGCGCTTTTGGTGAAGTGCATCCTCGTGGTATGTTTTCTGCGTAACGGAGTGGCGATGAAAAGCGAAAGTGATCCTTTGACCATCACAAACTTTGAAGGAAGCACAATAAAGCACAAAAAAAGAATTGACGCCACTCACCATTGACTACGCTGTTTGCCGCGAGGAAAATGTCGTCCTTATGGAAAAGAAAGCACTCTGTTTTTGTTTTTAAGTCTTGACAGCAAAAGTGGCCTTTGTTTGTCCGCAAAATGAAAGTACTGTTGTGGTTTAAACGCAGAGATGAGGCACGTGAGTGAAACAACAGACCTGAAGACGATGCCCGCGCACCTCCTCTCACATAGGGGAGCAGCAGAACGCCTTCAAAAAAAGAAATGAGAGGCTGTTGCCTGCCTTTCGCCTTCACTGCTCCTCGTTTGCTGCGTCACTGCAGTAAAGTAAGGCAGCAGGAGAAGCAACGGTGCTTGTGGCCAAACAACGAACACAAATGTACCGCCGCGATCTGCGCCACAACTTTTTCGCGGCGCTGCGCATTTGCTGTCACTGATAGTTAGCGGCCGAGGCAGCTGACTGCTGAGTGCTTCATACATAGCCTCGCTGGCGTGCAGCATTGCAGAAGGCCGACGGAGAGGTAACGATGGCACGCACGAGAAATGGAGTGGCGCACAAGCTCTGGTACTGCTCTTGACACCGCTGCGGTCCAAAAAAAAAAATCCATTAATTAGGCACCTATCGCTGCAAAGGTCAAGCCGCTGTTTAACCAAGCACGATTTTTCCCCTCTTTTCTTCCCCATCTACGACTTGTGGAAGAGGAGCAGTGTTGGTGTGCGTAGCAACCACACACGTGCATCGTACCGCGGCTTAGAAAAGGGGACTGACTAACGGAAGACGGCGCAAGAGAAAACAAAAGTGAAGAAAACAAGTACAGCATCTGCTCTTCTGGTCAACTGCAAGATACTTATGGACCTGTCAGCCAGGAGAAATGTGCAGATGCTGCGTGTGCAAAAAGAAGCTTACTAGAAGACAAAATAAGGGCAAAAGATACGCAAACAGAAGAAAAAAGAGGAGGACGGCTCCATGGTGCTCGCATAAGGATCCTCGCGAACACGTTCAGAGTCGAAAACACATCTGGCCAGCGGGACACTAGCAGCGAGAGACAGGATTGGGGAAAAGAGGCAAAGAATCGCCGGCTCTTTTGTTGTGTTGCTTGCCAGGAAAAAAAAGACAAGAAAAGAAAAAGACGAGAAAGAACAGCAGAAGACTGATGCGCACCCGAGCTGCAGATAAGGTTGTAAAGAGTGCGAGAAGGACAGCAAGCAGAATACCGACAGTCCCTCCAGCAGTTGCAGCTGCTGCCGCTTCACGGAAAATTCTGCATGATGCTGTGACGCTTCTTTCCTGAAAAAGACAAGTGACGAGCAAATTGCTGAAAAACAGAAGGACGCACCTAAGAAGATTCACTATCCCAGGGGACAAGGTCATTACACAGAACCTCCACAGAAGGGCTGAGAAAGTCTGTGTTCGTCACCCCTGTTCCGTACACATCCAAAAACCGCAAGCTGGGACACCTGGCGAGGTCACGGATGTCCACCAAGGGATCACTATAACGCAGATCGAGCGCAGCGAGCCGCGGACAGCTGCCGAGGCCGCTAACGTTGGAAATCTGGCAGTTCCCTGCAGACACCGTTACGAGACTCGGTGCGCCAGCAAGACCGCTGATGTCCTCAAGAACCTCACACGCGTTGAGGAGAATCTCCTCAAGCGCTGGACACCGCCCTAGGCCCGTCAAGCGCTGCAGCCCAGACTTGGTCGCATCAATACGCCGCAGCGACGGCGCACCGGCCAGCCCGCTGAGATCGTGCAAGCTGCCGTTCCTAGACACATTGATGGTGGTGAGCTGTGGGCAACTGCTGAGGCCATCCACGTTTCTCAGCGCACATCCGTTGGCGTTGATGTAGCGAAGAGACGGGGCACCAGCAAGGCCCTGGAAGCTTTTAAGTGCCGTGTCGGACTGCACATTCAAGTCCTCCAGCAGAGGGCAGCTACTGAGGCCCTCAAGGCTGCTCAACGCCTTACACCAGCTGAGGTTGAGTCTCTTAAGCTGCGCTGCTCCGGCAAGGCCTTTCGTGCTCGTAAGCCGCTCGTTGCAGGAAACGTAGAGATCACTCAACCGCGGACATTTACCAAGTCCCTCGAGGTTCTGCACGTGGTAGCCTTGTACGCGCAGCCTCTCCAAACTCGGCAGACCAGCGAGAACAGACAGACTTTCCGCTAGCGGGTTGTGCTTTATGTCGAGCTCGGAAAGGCACGGACAGCTCACCAACTCAGACAATGATTTTATCCCGCATGACTTGGCTGTCAGTGACTGCAGGTGTGGCGCACCCGACAGCGCAGCGAAGTTCCCCAGCTGCGTCACGCCGTTCAGCTCCACCTCAGAAATCGGCAACTGAGCAACACTGCGCAGCACCTTCGTGACATACGCTGCAGCCTTCTCATCATTAAGGGACTGTCCACACTGAATGGACAGCTTTTTTAAATTCGGAAATGCAGACAAGTTGCAGAGAATGCTCTTACACTGTCCGTCGCACGTCGCTGCCTTGCTCTTCATGCAGGTCGTTAAAGAAGTCAGCTGAACCTCCAACACCTCGACTTGGTCCTTGGGCCCGTCAGAGAGAAGCTTTAAGACATCGCTGCGTGCGTTGTTGACGGTGGCCTTCACAGGCAGGCGACACGCACCAGCCCACCAAACCGAGTGCGCAAGACGCTGCGACTGTGGTGCCTCTGCCGTTGCCCGGAGACGGAAGTACAGCTCCTCGAACCACAACGTAGCCGATACACACTCCTCTTCGTGTCTGGGTCTCGCCGCCTGCGTCTCTGCGTCTAGCCGCATCTGCGGACTGACAGCACTGAGTGTGTGCAGCTCTCGCGCGAGGACGTCGCCTTCCAAAAAGGAGATGATCTGCACCAGAGGACTGTACTGGAGTCGCAGCAGGGTATCGCGACCACTGGAGAAGCCCCCTGTCTCCACAAGGGCCCTCTTATAGTCGGCAATGTGGTTCTCCAAGTGCATTTTGCGCGTCGTTGGCATTTAGTGGGCTGAATCAGAGGTAAAATGCTCTGACAAAGTTAGACCGGCTTCTGCAAAAAAGAGTAAAACTATATATATATACGAAAAAGCAGAAATGAGAAAATGGGGAACAGAGGAGGTGCGGCAGCGTGAAGCAAGGCTTTTCAATGAAAGAATAGGGAGGCGAAAGGACAGCATGACACCGCAAAAATGAGTAAGAGAAAAAAAAAGGCTCAGGTGCAAAGCTGATGCGTGAGGCACGTGCCTCAGATGCACTAAGAACCCACCGTTTGTTTTTTCTCTTTGCTTTGTCTGTTGACTCTAATAATTGTATCGAAAGTGCGCGGAGATAGAAGCAGATCAAAACGTCAGCAGGAAGAAGTAAGTTCAGCAAAAAAGAACGCCACGTCACGAAACAGCGCACGGCTGGTGAAGGGAGAAGACACGGCAGAAAGCGACACCGTTGCAGAGGAAGGAAGAAGAAAAAAAACCGAGAGCCGCGTTGAAGTAGAAGCAACTTTCGTCCAGCACGTCATCACACGGATCCTTGTAATGGAGAGAAAAGCACACAGAAGATCGAGAGTTGCATTGTGTCGCATACGCTGCTCACATATTGCCAAAACCGAAGGTCAAGGAACTAAAGGATCGGCGGCGGAAGAAAAGTAGCTGCAAGTTTCGAGGATGTGCCAGATCTCAAAAAGAGATAGAGAAGCACTAATGCAGAAAAGAATAAAAGCTCTCAATTTTTCAAGTTTTGCGGCAGGATGGTCGACACACCAGACAAGAGACCGCAGCACGCAGCACGAAATGTTTCAATAAACTCACCAACCACGCCATCTCTCATGGCGACGTGGTTGGCAAAGCGGCGAGAGCTGTCTTCCTCCGTATCTGTGTTTCTTGTTTGCTCCGCGTATTCTCTCCGGGAGCACGCCGCACTTTATCTTGTGCGCGTGGTCAGTGCAGCTTCCTGACAGCGAGACATCAAGCTCCGCGATCCAAAACACCAACCCTCACAGGGAGCCACCAAATTCCTCTCTTTGTGCATCTTGCCCGTCTCCCATCCGCGGGCACACAGCGCCGAAAGAGACTACCGCATCCCAGCCTCTTCTCTTCGCACCGGATACACGCACGCAATGGAGTTCGTCACCACCGCTGGCATAGCGTGCGACTACACCACACACACGGCGTAGTGTCATCGTTCCCTCATGCCCGTCCCATCAGCCGATGACATGAGCGCTGTCCAGTCTCACTCGCCAGCCATTGAACTGGGCCGTGGCACCAGGCACTGGTCTGCAGTTCAATGCGCCGGAGTGCCTGAACACACCACCACAGAAGACGCCAGTGTGGCGGGCACGGCGACACGAGCTGCAAGTGCTGCTGTGCGTCGACAGCGTGGACAGCACTGCACTGGGCCTCCTCCAGTTTTCAGAGAGAGCCCCGATGGCAGACTCCACGCGAAAGTCGGGCCTCAGCGAGATGCTTGGGGCGTCGCTTTTGATCGCACAACGGATGACACGGAGTCTCCGAGTGTAGATCTCTCGCGCTTTCCAACGCAAGAAGGCTTCACCGGATGCGTGTGACAGCCCTCGGCGTTTGACACTCCACGTCTTCGATGCATCGGGCCTTTAGAGCAGCGGCCGGGAGAGAAGGCAGAGGAGGTGTTTCTCGAACGGGTCTCACATCTCGGCGACCTATCTTGCGTTGGAAGGCAGTTCCACCGCCACAGAATACGTGTTAGTTTGCGCGGTCAGCCGTCAGCAGTCAGTCTACGAGCACTTTCGCGTCCCCGGAACTCTATGCATCACTGCGTCACGCAGCTGCAGGTTTTCTCTGCCTCTCCGAAGCGCCATGTATGCCGTCAACGCCAGAGAAAGAAAGACACCTGACCGAGGGAGCAGACAAGTCAGTCAACCGCTCATCGCCGACAGAAGCCAAAGACGCCGAGAAACCGAGGCCTAACTAGCTTTGCAGGTGCCCGGGAGTTCTCCACATCGCTCAACTCAGCGAGGAAAGATGCAAAGGTTCCCGCAGACCTAAAGAAGCTCGTCGAGCCCCGATTTCTTGGAACGTCAACTTCCACCAGAGGCAGGCAGCGGCTGGGGTCGTCCAGGTCCTCCAGCCCGCAGTCCTCCGCGGCCAACACTGCCAGGTATGGCGCTCCTCCAATCTCGAAGAGACGCCGCAATCTGGGCAGAGCAGAGAGGTGAAGCTCTTTAAGCGACGAAGCGGCTCCCAGACCGCCACAGACTCCAACTCGCACTCCCTCCCACGCACGCACCAAGAAAACTGCCAACCGACAAACGCGGAGAGGTCGTGGAACTCGGTGAAGCCCGCAAGATCCACCTCCTCCACCCTCATCCCGCAGCTGCCCTCAAGGCAGTACGCACCGCCGACGCAGAGCGACGGTTGTCGAACGCCGCCGTACACCTCAAGATCAGTCTTCTCACGTTGACAAACGCAAGAAGACTTCCAAAGATGGTGTTGCGGCGCCAGACGCACCACGCTGACGCGTCCACCTCGACGCAGAGCGTCGCCACACGATGTCTCTCGGTGGAGGAGAGCAGGCCGAGCACGGCGACGTTGGTGTTGTCGACGGACAACGACCAAGGCAGCCCGCACCGCCGTGCCCACCACAACGACAACGTGAACGACGTGTGGGGCGGCTGCTCGGTGAACTCCGGCAGCTCGTACTCCAGACGAGAGTCCGGAGCCGCCACCACACCGCCGCGGAAGCCGTAGCCGTGCGAGCCTACCAGCGTCTCCGTGTCGAGGCGCAGCTGTGGGCTCACAGCAGCGAGCGTGTCGCGGGTGTGCTGCAGGGACTCCGGCGGCACGAAGCTCATCACCTGAGCCAGCCCGTCCGCTGGTAGGTAAGAGAGGGCGGTGCGGACGTCGCCAGCCACGGGAACTTCCCCGAGGGAGAGGCACAGATCGACCACGTGCGCGGCGTAATCGTACGCCATCCTGTTCGTGGTGCTGAGATCCATCGTGGGCAGGTGTGATACGAAGAGAGAAGGCAGGGAAGCGATTCCTCTTGCTGTTGCTTTTGTTTGTTTCCGTGGTAGTCGCGAATGAGAAAGCCGAGAAGCGAGTCGCGCACAGAGAAAAAGAGAACCGGAAAGCTTTGCTGTGTCGGCGTGAGTTACGTGCTGTGGAGCTTGGTGTCTTGCTGCTGGGAAGCTGCACTGATCACACGCAAGACGACACGCCTGTTTCACAGAGAGGAGAGTGGAGGAGGATTAAAGATGGCACTGAGAGAGATTAAAAGAGGAAAAAAAAGCACGCCAATAGATGTGCGTGAAACATGACAGCGTTGAGTGTGGCTCATCGCACGCACTGCAGAGAGCATGACAGCAGTCCTTTGCTTCGGTCAAGCGAAGAAGATACTCTACAAGACCCAGCTCCGTGAGTATGCACACCTCTACGCCACCAACACGCTTTACTTAACCCAGCAAGCACACGCTGCCTGTTGACTGCCAGTAAATAGATATGCAGAATACAAGAATCGTGACGTTGGATGAGAAATGGAGATGCTTTTACATGACAGGAAGAACCACCATTCCACTCGCGACGGAACATCGATTCTTTTTCAACGCTTCTGCACCTCACGCAGCTTTCCGCTGCTGAACCAGCTCCTATTCCTACGAAACACGGCGAAGCAGATGACTTGGCATTTTGGAGGTTTCTCTTTGTTCTTCTAGTCGGCAATGCTCACAAAACAGTCAAGCTAGATGCTTGAGTAAACTTAACGGAAAGACACCTGTCGCGGTGGGCAGCCACGGAAATGGATGGGTCAAAAAGAAAGAAGGCAGAAATATGAAACGGTTTTTTTATGGGAAGATAATACGGAAGAGAGAACAAAAGAGCGAGGAAGTAACGGAAATGGTTTATACTTCATGACACGCATAAAGATGGAGCTGCTGCTCCTCATCCTTCGATACTACATCTTTTATTTTTTCATCTTTCATTCTTTTCGTAAACTAAAAAAAAAAAAGGCGCAGCTTGTCATGATTGATGAAGTGGAATGAGAGGCGTGGGGAAAGCAACTTGCTTGGCTTGTTGGTGTCAAGGATTTAGAGATCCAAGATTCGCCGTTGTTGTGCGCTGCCTGTGCGGTTTGCAGCAAATAATTTCCCCCTCCCCACCTCTGCGTTCTGCGCCACACCATCTGACGCAGTGCCTGCTGGTACTCAGTGCGCATGCATATCCAAGCGGTCATTGAGGCGATCACAAAGAGATGAAGCACAGGTTTGGAAAAGAAAAGCAAGGTGAAAGAAGAGAAGGTGGGAACAAGAAGTGTCGACGACTGACCGGCAACACCCACTAAAAATAAGGAAGCAAAGAAACAAGAGTGAAAGGGCAAGAATAAGATGCCACACCCACACGGGAGTGGTCAATTCAGTCGCAGATGAAACACATGCATCAAATGCGGAAAAGGGGGGAAAAAAGTTATAGGAGCACACACCTGCATCCACTACAACAAAAGTAGAAGCGATGATATAAGTTTAAAAAAGAAAGGAAGGATTGGTTCTTTCCATGAAGAACGGCTTCAACTTGCTTAGCACCACCTGTAGAGCGAGAGAGAGATTTAAAGAAACGGAGCTGCTTGTTTCTTTTGTCTTTTGGAAAAGGACGTTGTTGACGGCGGTGAAGGGTGGGAAAACAAATTAGTGAACTCGCGAAAGCCTGCAACAACAACACTGCAAGTATTTGAGTACAGAAACTACGTGCGCTTCGACTCGTGCCTCTCCATCTCGCTCTAATGCATGACGTGGTGAATGCGTCCCTCTTCTCTCTTTTTTTTGCGCAAGCGTTGACACCTTCGTGCACATGCACGTGGACACCACAGTCTGGACACAATGCAAGTTTCTCGGTACTCCTACACGGTAAATGAGGAGAGAGAGAGAGAGACCTGAAAAGGGTCGGAGGTGGCGAAAAAAGACGCAACGTGTAGAAAGAAGTGAGATTTCAGAAAAAAAAAGAGAAACTAATGTATGATCTGCAAAAATTAAAACTTAGTGTAGCCATGGCTATTAATTTTCTTTGCTTCATTGCAAATTCGTTCTCCACTACGAGGCAACACTGCGACACAGTGAAAGAAGACGGAAACAACAAAGACGGGGAGTGCTTTTGCACCACTTGTTGTGGTTTTTTAACCACAAAAGAAGCGAGCACAAGAGATATAATCTGGGAAAAAAAGAAAAGAAAAGTGCGCTGAGCTTGTTAGTAGTCGCTCAAATACGTCGAGAAAAGCAGGAAGAGAAACGATACAGTCGTCATTGCGAAGCCACACACCGCTGCTCAAGCAGCGTTTGATTGCCTCGGCACGACCGGCTTCTCGTCCTCATTATGCGTCTCGTGCTCGACAACAGCCTCTGTATCGGGAAGCGGCTTGCCAACGGCCACAAAGACATCGCTGGCGCTCGTCGACGCAGTGCTGGGACGCTTGTCGCGGCGAATGGCGTTTCCCTCGTCATCGAGGTCGTCGCAGATGCGCACACGCGGCAGCAGGATGAAGCTCAGCGGGATCACCGCCAGCGGGAGGAGAATGTGCGACACAAGCAGCAGCATCGGCGCGTTGGAGAAGTCGCACTTGCCCTTCGTCGTCACCGGCCACACCAGCTCAATGAAGAGCGAGCCGATCGTGTTGGACATGGAGAGGCCGACGTTGCCAAAGCCTGCGGCGATGGCGTAGATCATGCTCTCCGAGCCGCGCGGGCAGATGCGCGAGAAGAGCAGCACAACAGGGATCCAGCTGAGTTCGTAGCAAACGTTGTAGACGATGGAGTCGCCGAGGATGTACATCGCGTGGTCGGGAATGCCGATGTAGAGGTTCCAGCGCTTGAAGATGGCGATGTCGAACACCGACGCCACCACCTTCACCGTCGTCGTCACCACGAACGTCATGCAGTAGTCGCGCTTGGCGAAAAGGTAGGAGAAGGCCGTCACACCCACGAGGCCGCCGACGTTGCCGATGATGGCGGCCACGGTGTTGTAGAAGACGTAGTTGAAGTGCGGCCCATCCGGCAGGCACTCCTTCTTTGCCATGTAGAAGCTGTCCACGACGCCCGGTATCTGGACGTAAAGCACCATGTCGCAGAAGATGAACACGATGGCCTTCGCGGTCACCAGGCTGCAGGCCCAGAAGCCCATCGCGCAGCACACCACAGCGACGGCAGCGGACGAGTAGCCGAGCTGGCGGGCCGTGCCGAAGACCGTCACGAGGCACTGCACCACCACAGCGGCCACCATCACCGCCGAGTAGACGAAGAGGCGCCAGTTGCGCACGCACACCTCGTGGTTGAACTCGACGGCGCCGCAGCACAAGACCTTGGTGGTGGCCTCGTAGTCCACGTCATCGTCCGGGCCAAGGCCAGCGTCCTCCGCAGGCACAAGGGCGTCGGACAGCGGCGCCTCTCCACGGCGCACCCGCCCGTCTGCATCTGCGGCGTCGCCGACCAGCTCAAGATGCGCGTCTTTCCGGTCAATGGCTGTTGGCTCCGTCGGCGTCGTGGCCTCCGAGAAGGGCGACGGCGCCGTCTTCTGCCGCTCGCGGGCCAGCGCGGCCTCACGCACCGCCAGCACGTCCTCCCGCCGCTCCACGCGATTCGTGCGCTCGCCGTACCAGTTGAAGATGAAGAAGGGGGCCGTCAGAATCTGCGCGGCGGCCGCGACAAAGAGGGCGACTTGGGGGATGCCCTTGTCCGACACCGGGCCCTGAATGCCAGCCGACACCATCGCGGAGCACAGGATGAAGAACCAGATCCAGCTCACCAGGTGCGGTCCGGAGTCGGGACGCTTGCGGAGGATGCGGCTGTAGTGGCCCTGCGAGAAGATGTCCACGTTCGCCATGCAGAAGCACACGAGGAACATGAAGCCGGCGCCGGTGTTCGCGCTCTCCGGCTTGGCCGGCAGAAGAGCGAATGCCAGCGCAAACGCAGCGCCGAGGACGCACGAACCCGCGCAGTACCACCGCTTCGTGTAGCCGAACAGCGCGAACGTGTCGGAGACACACGCCGAGAAGGCCTTGACCGACTGGCCCATGTTGTAGAGGGCAGCCAGGCGCTGGTAGCGCGTGCCGTCGATGCCGAAGCGGGAGCGGAACATGGCGTAGCGGGAGAGCGCCACCAGGTTCTTGCTCAGCCCTTTGTTGAGAAAGTACACGGCGCCGAGGGCGGCGGTGCACTTGGGGCCGACACCCTTGCACGACTCCGCAAAGAGGGGGATGCGCCTCGTCCACGGCGCCACGGCAAACATCGTCACCGTGTCGGGGTGCACGTAGTGGTGCTGCACGGCAGTCGTCAGCTCCTCCGCGTGTGTGACGCTCGGCGTCGTCGCCGTGGCAGGGTCAACGCCTTCGACCTCCACCGCGGCATTGCCGTAGCGGCGAGACATCTGGATGGGTGGAAGAAGTGTGAGGGCTGTTTGCTGGGGGTGAAAGAAAAGGGCACGGCGCGGAGACACACGCAGGGAGGGATGTAGATCTTTGGGAAAAGAAGAAAAAAAAGTATAGTTATCTTAAGGGTCAAAAGTGCTTCGTAAAGCCAAACAGAGTGAGGACATCAAAGGTGGCACGCAAATTAAATCGGAAAACAGGGCAGACAAATGAGAAAGATGAGACGGCGAGAGAGAGAGAGAGAGAGAGAGAGAGAGAGAGAGAGAGAGAAAGGTGCCACAACGATTCTGCAGAAGTGGGCCATGATAACACTGGTGCTTCGGAAGGTGGAGTGAAAGATATGATGTAGTCTGTTGGATGTGCAAAGGCAACATCGCGGGGTGGATGCGCGTTTGCCAACCTAACGCAGAGCACCACAAAGGAAAGCATGGTGCACAGAACCAAGACAATCGACGACACGTCGTAACCAGCGACAGCAATCACACCGCTTTCATCACCTAATAAGCTTCATGTTTTTTTTTTTGCCGCAAAAAAGAGGGAGAAAAAGAGGAGGAAACGAGTGCGTTTTGTAATGAGTGAGAATTTAAGGAAAAAGGGGGAAAAAAAAAATGGGTTTGCCTTTTGAAAGGAAAAATGGAGAATTATTGCCTTCTTTTGATATCCGATGCCCCACAAATGTGGGTTTTTCCATTTGAGGGTAAATTCGAGTAAGTAGACAAAGAAAAAAATAGACTTTCGATGCGGAAGCCGAGGCTTCTCTCTTTTGCACCGGCTCAGCACACAAACGCACGCCAGCGAGCGCAGTGAAAACCACACCGAGAGACGCTTAGAAGAAATTTGAAAAAAAAAACAATATAAAAAGAAAAATATCGTTCGAAGTGTCACAAGAAGCCCTACAGCTTCGACGCGGCACCGGCGGCAGGCGGGTACTCGTTGCACAGCAGCCGGTACGGCGGCTCGTCCTCGATGATCTTCGGGAAGCGGCCAACGCGGATGGCGAACTTGTTGTCGGTGTTGTCGTCGTTGCTCTGGCTCACCTCGCCAATGAGAACGGCGCCTGTGCCCGGCTTGGCGCACAGCTGGTGGTAGAGGCCCTGCGTCATGGTGATGCTCTCGCCCGGCTTCAGCTCCAGCACGTAGCCCGCCGGGAAGGTCTTCTGCACGCCGTCGCAGCAGACGTGGACGTCGGCCTTGTAGTCGATGCCCTCCTTCGGGTCCTTGGCGTCCTTGCTGTACAGCTTCACCTCGAGGATGCCGCCGCCACGGTTGATGAGGTCCTCCATCTTGTGCCAGTGGAAGTGGTAGGGCGTGATCTGCCCCTCGTTGGCCAGGAGCAGCTTCTCCGCGTAGGGCTTCTTGTACTTGTCCTGCATCTTCAAGTTGCCGTTGCGGATCGTGATGAGGCCCAGGCCGCACTTCTTGAAGTCGCCGCGGCCGAAGTCGGTGATGTCCCAGCCCAGCATGTTCTCGCGGATCTCGTCGCACTCGTGTCCCTTCGTCTTCCACTCCTCCGGCGTCCACGACGCAAATGGCGGCAGGTAGAAGCCGTTGGCACGGATCATCTCCTCCATCTCGCGGATCACCTTGTTGACCTCAGAGCGCTTCATGGTGCTGGTTAGAAAAAAAGTATGGTGTGTGCGTGTGGGTAAGAGAGGAAACGGGGCAGGGACGGTGGGTGAGCTGCGTGTTGGCGTGGTCGTTAAAGCGTTTTGTCGGAATACTCTTTGCGGTGGAAGAAGCAGCAGAGGAGGAAGAAGGTGAGATGTGCAAGAGGAAATTATGGATACCAATTAGGCGGTACAGCAACAGTACGGGAAGAGTGTATCTTAAAAGCCAGTCACTGGAGTTGCGCATTCAGCTGACACAACGCGAGCAAAGACGCCGCCAATCACCGTCATCCGTAGCAGGACCCGAGAAGAGAGAGAACAACTTTACAAGCGGTGCGAAGCATGCACCACTGGACATGGTCGGAAATGCGTCAACAGAACAGCTGCTCAACAGACGCATACCTTATCGACGGAGACCACCTTCACAGAATGATAAAAGGACGTTTAATTGGTTAGCTTCTTGTTCACTATCGTGTTAAGAATCTCATTGTCAAGTCTACAACAGGGAGAGAGAGATTAGGTTGTGCGTTAGGAGTAAAATATGAAAAAGACAGAAAGGTGTACGCTGGCGCAATGGTCGGCTGTTGGCATTCTTTTTTAGTATTTTTCAGTTGGACGAGAACAAGACCACCGCCCCGAGCAGCACCTCAAAAAAAAAAAGGCGCTTCAAAGCCACATGTGCCAGAACAGAAGCAAAAGGAAAAAAACAGCGTAAGTTTCGATAAAAAGAAAAGTCTGTAGCGCAGTAGAGAAATCGATGAAGCAAAGAGTGAGAGAAAGGCTCTTCGGTAAATTAAAATAAAACGCTAGCATTAACGACACACCAATAAAATAGAGGACGGTGCTGCCTCTCGTTTCCCCCCAACTACGGAGCTGGAAGCTTTTTAGTCTTCGCTGCGCAGGTAGCGGCGCTCCAGGTACTCCTTGAAGATGTTGGTGTTCAGCGGCTCACCGGTCACCTTTTGGATCAGCTCCTCCGTCTCGTACAGACAGCCGTTGTCCCAGATCTTCTCCTTCAGCTTCGCCAGAATAGGCTCCAGCTTGCCGGTGCGAATGCACTTGTCCACCGTGTCCTCGCCGAGCTCCTTCTTGATGGTCGCCATCAGCTGCACGGCAAACATGGAGCCGAGCGAGTAGGTCGGAAAGTAGCCGACGAGACCCATCGACCAGTGCACGTCCTGCAGGCAGCCGATGTCGTCCCGGCCCTCCGTCTCAAGGCCCAGGTACTCCTTCATCTTCTCGTTCCACACGCGCGGGATGTCCTCGGCCTCCATTTTGCCCTCGATCAGCGCGCGCTCCATCTCGTAGCGCATAATGACGTGCAGCGGGTAGCACACCTCATCGGCGTAGATGCGAATGTAGCCCGGCTTCACCCTCTGGTACGTCTTGCGGAGGTTCTCCACGGTGAAGGCGGTCTGGTCACCGAGGTGCTCCTTCAAGAACGGCGTCACGAACTCGGCAAACGCGGCAGAGCGACCAATGCACACCTCCTGGAAGCGCGACTGGCTCTCGTGGATGCTCAGAGAACGCGCGCTGCACACCGGCTGGCCGCGCATCTCCATCGGACCGCAGCCGGTCTCATACCGAGAGTGACCCGTCTCGTGAATTGTTGCGAAGAGTGCCTTAGTGTAGTCGTTCTCGTGGTAGTGCGTGGTGACACGGGAGTCCTCCTTCACGTTGCCACAAAACGGGTGCGGCGCCTCGTCCAGACGGCCAGCCTCGAAGTCGTAGCCCCACACCTTCATCATGGCGCGGCACAGCGCGTCCTGCTTTTCCTTGGAAAAAGAGCCTTCCGCCTCGATCACCTCCGCTCCCGCGTCCTTCTGCGCCGCGACGATCTTCTGCAGCAGCTCCGGCAGCCACGCCTTCACCTCGCCAAAGACGCGGTCGACCGTTTCGAGCGTCATGCCGCACTCGTACTCGTTGAAGAGCGACTCGTAGAGGGGCTTGCCGGTGACGGCAGAGCGGTGCTGCGCCTCCTCACGCGCCAGTGCAATCATCTCCTTCAATGCGGGCAGGTACATGGAGAAGTCGCTCTGCGCACGTGCCTTGGCCCAGACACTCGCGCCGGTGGCGCACAGCTTCGACTTGCGCATCACGAAGTCAGCGGGCAGCATCGACTGCATGTTATACTGCCGCTGCATCTCTCGGAGGTTCGCCTGCTGCACGGGGCTGAGCTCCGACTTGACGGTCTGCGCCTCGTCCAGCAGCGCCTTGGTGGAGGGAGCGGTGACGAGCTCAAAGATGTACTCCGACAGCTGCCCGGTGGCCGCACCGCGCGCGGCGGCACCCTTCGGCGGCATCTTTGTCTGCAGGTCCCATCCAGCGAGGGCGACGAGGTGCGAGAGGTTGTACACCTTCTGGAACAGCTTCTCCAGCTCCTTGTAGGCGTCCATTGCGAAAGACTTGAGAGAGGTGTTGTTTGTTCGTTTGTGAAGTGGGGGTCGATAGGAAGAGAGAATGCGTGGAAGAGCACAACGCAGATACTGCAAAACAGTTGCCCGTGTTTTGTGTCACGTGCAGGAGAATTGAGAGGAAGAGAAGAGGGAAAGAAATGAAGAGAGGTGGGGCTGCTGATTTCTCGGCAGAGAGAAGCTATCACACAGAGCTGCACAGCTGCGGCGGTAGAGTGGAAGAAAGGTGTGCTCAGCGACTGTGCAGGACAAGAGCGACAGAGAGTCGCTATAAAAGAAGAGAAAAGAAGAGGCATCTCAATCATGTGGCGTACGTCTTCCAATAAAAAAAACCCGCACAACTCGCATCGTTCAAGAATTGAGCGCACGCACTTCCTCACACCTTTTACATATCACATGCACATCCGCAGTGCACACACACACACTCACACACACGTATCAGAAACGCTCGCTTGAACGCAGGTACAAATGCTTTTCGCTTTTTTTCTTCCACATGAAATAGTTAAAAAAAGTTTATCGATCGAAAAAAGCCCGGCCGCCGAGGATACTCGATGAACACATGTTGATATCATTCTAACACGTACTCGTGTAGCAGCAGAGGCGTGTGCACGAGGTACTCTCAGCGGCACAAAGGAAATAGGGAGAGGACTACGCCAAGCCACGTTGCGCAGGAGTGTATAAGGGTTAAGTCCACAGAAGAGAGAGTGAAAAGGAAAAAGAGACGGAGTGATAGGTTTTGAGTTTGAACATTAAAGAAGGAAAGTAGAAACAAAAATAGTGTCTGGCAGGTTATAGCGCAGTCAGCGTCTGCAACGGAACACAATAAAATCATGTTTGTAATACGAATAAGGGTGGAAACAAAGAGAATAGATGGCGCATCACTGCGTCGGCGGGGAGTCCCGCGAGGAAAACGGTTGTCTGTGGCCGGATTAGATCTCCGACTCGCTGATGCCGAGCGCCTTGGCGACGCCGAGGCCGTAGTCGCGGTGCGCCTTCATGCAGTTGCGGACGTGGCGCAGCCGCACCTCCTTCGTCGTCCCGTCCATCGCCCGGCCGGTGTTCTCGAACAGCACCGTCTTCTGCTCCGGGCTCATCAGCTCAAAGAGGGCACGCGGGTTGGAGTAGTAGTCGTCATCGTCCTCGTGGAAGTCGTAGTGGCCAGCGAAGCCCTCCACCGGCAGCACCGGCTCCGGCGCCGTCGCACTGCTGCGCCACTCATTCGCGCTGTTCGGGGCGTACTGCAGGTTGGCGCCGTTGTTGCCATCGACGCGCATGGCGCCGTTGCGGTGGTAGGAGTGGAAGGGGCAGCGCGGCGCATTCACCGGGATGTGCGAGTAGTTCACGCCGAGGCGGTAGCGCTGCGCATCGCCGTAGGAGAAGAGCCGCGCCTGCAGCATGCGGTCGGGCGAGAAGCTGATGCCTGGCACGATCACCGACGGGCTGAAGGCGGCCTGCTCCACGTCGGCGAAGTAGTTCTCTGGGATGCGGTTGAGCTCCATCACGCCCACGTCGATCAGCGGGTAGGTCTTCTGCGACCACGTCTTGGTGAGGTCGAAGGGGTTGAAGGGGCACTGCTTCGCCTGCTCCTGCGTCATGAGCTGCACCTTCATGTTCCACCGCGGGTAGTCGCCGCGCTCGATGGCGTCGATGAGGTCGCGCTGGCTGCTCTCCGTGTCGTGGCTGACAATCGCCGCCGCCTCCGCGTCCGTCAGGTTCTTGATGCCCTGCTGCGACTTGAAGTGGAACTTCACCCACACCAGCTCGTTCTTCGCGTTGATGAAGCTGTAGGCGTGGCTGCTGAAGCCGTGCATGTGGCGGTAGCTCGCCGGCATGCCGCGGTCGCTCATGTCGATGGTCACCTGGTGCAGCGCCTCCGGCAGCAGCGTGAAGAAGTCCCACTTGTTCTGCGGGCTGCGCATGTTCGTCTTGGGGTCGCGCTTGACGGCGTGGTTGAGGTCCGGGAAGCGCAGCGCGTCGCGGAAGTAGAAGACGGGGGTGTTGTTGCCCACCAGGTCCCAGTTGCCCTCCTCCGTGTAGAACTTCATCGCGAAGCCGCGGATGTCGCGGTCGAGGTCTGGTGCCCCCTTCTCACCCGCCACCGTCGAGAAGCGCACGAACATGTCCGTCTTCTTGCCCACCTCGGAGAAGATCTTTGCCTTGGTGTACTGCGTGATGTCGTGCGTCACGGTGAAGGTGCCGAAGGCGCCAGAGCCCTTGGCGTGCATGCGGCGCTCCGGAATCTCCTCCCGGTCGAAGTGGGCGAGCTTCTCCAGCAGCCACACGTCCTGCAGCAGCGTGGGGCCGCGGCGGCCCGCCGTTGCCGTGTTGTCGTTGTTCACCACCGGTGCGCCGAACTCCGTCGTCAGCCGCATCGGGCACACGCCGACAGAGGGGCTCTCGTTGCTGGGCATCTTGACTGCGGTTGCGTATGTGATGGCAGGTGGTGGCAGGCGGGTTGCGCGTGTGCTGTGGGGAGGATGGCCAAAGAGGTGTTATTATCTTTTTACTGCGTGCGTTAAAGGAATGAGAGGTGACAGCAAGAGCGAAGAAGAAGGTCGTGGACCGTGGTAGGAATAGGCAGAAGTGGGAAAAGGGTAATGAAGCTATTAGCGACGGGAGAGACGCAGCTGCGGACTCCATCGCTCCCATGAGGGAGACGACGGCAGTGGTCCGCATGCTTTCGCGTTGAAAGGTGCACCCAAGGCACCCGAAGCAAAAAAGGGCACTATCAGCGTCTGAACCGCCAGTGAGCACGCGAGAGAAAACGAATGTTCTCTGTGTCTCCATTTTACTGCTGTCTCGTGCAGATGTCTTTGATAAATCCGGAAAGCGAGGCGTTAACGGTATTATTATGAAGATGTAAAAGCGTACAGCAGCACCCGCATATGTGGTCGTCTCAACTCAAGATCACTCTGCTCGCTGAGCTATTAAAAAGAATTAAGTCATGCATCTGTGTCTAGCAGAGTAATGCTCTGCGTATCAAAAGTACATTCGTGACTCTCCGCTAGGCGAATGGGTTGGCGACGAGCGTCATGTCTCCGGAGAGAATGAGAGTGGTAGGTCCGCCTCGCACGACGGACGCACCTAACGAGCGCACAAGGGTGTCCTTCTCCCACAGCTCCGCGTCCGCCAAAACGAGGTTCACGTTGTTGTCGAAGCCCTTCAGCACGCCGTGAATCTCGTGGCAGTTCTGCGACACGATCACCTTGCGGTCCAGGTACTTCTCCAAAGAAAGAATGCTCTCCTTCTTCTTAAGAATGTGCGCCGCCTCTGCTGACATCGTTTCGTGTGCTTGAGTGCAATTGCACTATCAGAGGAAAAACCCACGCACTTCGGCTCTTTGCCTGCAAGACGATGGTCTTGTAGTGTCGCTGTGCAGCTGGCTAGCTAACGCAGGGGTGCAGAGAACAAAGACGAGGGGAAGAGGTTGTTCACGGGAAAGGAAGGCTCAATGATATTTTGTGAGAAAAGAAAACAGAAAATATACAGCGCACACCCTTTTTTAGGTACGGCACACACAGAGCGTGCTAAAGAAGGGGCGATACAACGTCAGGACCAAAGGCTCTGCTAAGGGGAAGTTCGTGTCGCCAGCACCAAGAATATGCTAGAAGACCCTGCAGCAACTGACTGGCCTCTCACTCTCATGTACACAAGCTACTCGCATCGCTCCTCTGTTGTGAACGCCTTCAGCTTCCTTCGATTTCGTGTTTGTACGTTGGTACCTTTTTGTTGTTGTTGTTTGGATGTTACTGTTACGGACGCCAAGAAAGAGTTAGCTCATTACAAAAAAAGTGCTTAGTCGAACAAAATGTCACCTTAACCGCACGTGCACGTACACACAAACACACTCAGAGTAAAGACAAAAAAAAAAAGAAACGCGCCGAGGCACAGCCGAGCACAAATTAGGCCATTCCTGAGCCGATGGACACACACGACACCTACAGTGCATAGATAAGGAGAATCAACCAGTTCCTCAGAAAACTCCTCGCGGCTCTTTTTAGATATCCGTCTCGGGGCGGGCGTCGTTGGCATCCTCGGTGCGCGCGCGGCGGCGGCGTGGCTTGTGCTCCTCTGCCTCACCTTCGCCGTCGGCGGCGCCGACTTCGGCAGACGCGCCACCGCGACGGTGGGCCTTGAAGCGGCGCAGGTTGAGCTCGCTGACGTCCTGCTTGCCGACGTGGAGCTGACCGCGCAGGTTGTTGAGGCTGTCGGCGTGGACGTTGTCGGCCGTCGACCGCATCGTCGCCAGCGTCTCGCGCGGCACGCGGCAGGCCACCTTGAACTCCTGCGGCGTCGCGAAGGAGATGCGGCGGAGCTCGAGGTCGAAGTTGGGTCCGATGTCGTACAGCTGCACGTTCTTGATCGTCTTGGGCACCCCCGACGCGGCGGACGGCTTCTTCACGGCGTAGTGCCGCATGCAGAGCACCGTGTTGCCCTTCTCCGTCGGAGGCTTGTTCGTGTAGCAGTCCGTCGACGGCGCCACGCAGGCGTCCTCGCCGTTTTGAGATCGCAGGGAGAAGAAGATGACGCGGTCGCAACCGTCGAGGTTGATCTCTGCGTCCTTGCCGCCGCGAAAGAAGTCGACGAGGAGGTTCTTGAGGCGCACAAAGGCGGGGTCGGAGACAAACTCGCCGCCTTCAAAGACGAAAAACGGCTTACCGCCTACAGAGCCGGCGTCGACGCCGAGGGTGTTGGACATGTCGAGTCGGTCAGCCGCCACGATGCCGAGCTCGACCATATCCAGCACGTGGAAGTCGAACTGGCGGCCGATAGTGAGGTTGTTGGGGCGTTTCTTGTTGCTGGAGCCGAAGCAGAAGAGAGAGCAGTCGTTCTTGAAGCCGAGAAACTCAAGATGCTGGCGGCCCTCTAAGGGGTGGAAGGCGTTTTTCTTGGCCAGCTTTTTGCAGTAAGGCTTCGTGATGGCCATGAGGTCGACCATCGCGTCTGTCACGACATCGGTGGAGGAGGCACCCTTGAGAAAGAGGACGCGCTTCGGATTCTCAACTACCTTCGGCTCGTAGTGCTTCAGTGCGCGACGCGTCGTTGGGTTCTTGGCGGTGCGCCGCTTGAATCCGCCGACGGTGGACATGGCTAGAGGAGAAGAAGTACGTAGAGGAGGCGGGCGAATGGGACTGCAAAGGGCCGTGCGGAGCGCGTAGAGAAGAGGATAGGAGGAAAAGTAAAAGAAAGAGGCGATGAAGGAGACGCATGCGAAAGGAGACCGTGTGGACACATCCATGGATCTTGCTGCTGTATCTCCATGTGCCAACAACGAGACTTGAGTTGGGTTCGTGGATGGGATCGTTACATTGAGCTATACAGGCAAGGCACAATACAAAGAGAAGTACAGTCGCTGTTCTTAAAAAAGAGAAGAAACCTAAATGCATTTCTTCTAATATGGGTCTTGCACTAAAGAAGCATCAAGCAAAGCTCCGCAGTTCAGTGTGCATTTTTTTTTTTTTTGAAAGGCGGTTTTCTTTCATTTTGTTGTGCATGCGGTAATTCCGCTGCGTCGCTAAACAACAACAGCAACAAAGAAGTAAGGGAAGAAGGAAGAATGTGGCTGCGTGCCATTTTCGGTTTTTTTTTGTGGGCTCTTACAGTGATGTGCGCTCGCGCGTCTCTTGTGGCTCTCTTCTTCGTCCACCACCCGCGTCAGATGGACGAATGGTGAGGCACGGACGTGGAACAGAAAGGGGAATCACCGAAGAACAAAGAAATAGCTCTGAAGGAAAAGGGCCGTTTAACTGACGAACGTCTGCTACAGCCACCCACAATCGTGACAAGTGCAGCTGGCGAGAGAGAGAGAGAGACAAGTGCCAAGTGCAAACGCGAGCAGGGAGATGCAGTGGGCATCGGCAGACTCTGAAGGCAGTAAACAAGGAGGGAAAGGAAGTTTAAAAGCCGAACAGAACGGCAGAATCAAACGAACGACGCTCGGAACTAAAAAAGAAGAAGACAGGTGTGGACAGCCAACGGGACAGGAAACGAGAGTAATAAAATGTTGTAAGGAACTAAATCTGGTACAAGAGTGGCCTGCAGCTGCCCTTGTGCCACAAGGAAAGAAAAAAAAAAACAAGGTAAACGATTCGCTTCGCAGTATTGTGTGCCGCCTGTTCGCGCAGCTGTGCGGATTACGTAGTGAAGTTTTGTAGCATTTTCGGAAATTTTGTTTTGTGGTTTTTGGGTGTTGCCAGCAGCTGACAGCTTCGAGAAAGACGATGCACACTTTGCACTGCCGTGTGTTAACGGGCCATGGAGCGCGCAAAGTAGCAGCAGCTTTTCAGCAAACTGGAACAGTGGACAAGGAGAGTGCGTGCTTTGCAATGTTCATGCGTCATATCACTGCGGCTTCACCTCCTCAAGCTCGGTCAGCACACCACCGCAGTCCTTCGGGTGAAGGAAGATGACAGGGTTGCCGTGTGCGCCGATCTTCGGCTTGTCACCAAGGCAGCGGATGTTGTTCTCCTTGCACTTCTGCATGGCAGCGGCGATGTCCGGCACCTCGAGGCAGATGTGGTGCATACCACCCGACTTGTTCTTCTCGAGAAAGGCGGCGATGGGGCTCTTGTCGCCGAGTGGGTGGAGCAGCTCAATCTTGGAGTTGGGCAGCTGCACAAAGACTGTGATGACGCCGTGCTCCTCCTGCTTCACGGGCTCACTCACTTGCGCGCCGAAGATGCCCTTGTACATCGCCGCCGCCTCGACGATGTTGCGGCTGAGGGGGACGGCGATCGCGACGTGGTTCAGCCGGCCCAGGTTGGCGGGGAGGGCCAGACGGCAGACGCTGCGAGACAGCATGATTCGGCAAAGGACTTTAGGGGCGAGAGAATAAAACAAAAATAAACGGGACAGACGCGAAGTCACACTGCGGGAGGAAAAGACGGTTTGTGTGTGTAAAGGAAAGACTGCATGTGTAGTGGTCGCAGGCGTCAGGCATGAAGCGGCAGGTGCAGAAAAGGGTAGAAGGGATACGATGTGTTGAGGTGAGCAGATGAGAAGAGTAGAAAAACGTTGCAGAGGTATAACAAAGGTGCAGCAGCTGCTCCATCGTCGCCTTGACAAGCAGAGCACGTCAGTAGAGCGAGTCCAACAACGCCGGACGCATGGTATCCACATCTTGCATCACCGTCCCTGTCTCACCTCCTCGACTCTTCCATCTCAACGCGGCAGGATACACCCGCGTTGCAAGACTAGTATTTTTTTTTTTTTGATAGGAACGCTTCAAGTGTAAGTGGAAAAAAAAAAACGTTGTCAGTTAGTTTATTAATTTGGAGCACACATGAGCGGGCACGCGAAGAGAAAAAGAGCATGGATTGTTCAATCGAATCTCACGCTCACTGGCGTCACTGACACGTACACACACCCATTACACGTGTGCCGTTGCAGGAGCACGACAGCGCTGACCACCGCGAAGCAGAGAGGGACAAGCACCTTGCCTTTCTTTTCACGCTCCTCGCCGCCACCCATTCCACCATCCCTACCACGACCAACTAGCCACACCTGCAAAGCCGTCCAACCTCTCGGCAAGAGAAAAAAAAAGATACATGAAGACATTTTAGAGGAAACAACATGTTGGAAAACAGAAAAACACTTAAAGACAATGTCGATGTTGCTGGGACCGCAAAGGACGGCCGTGCCGCCCCAAGAGCTGGTAGAACTGCAACCGCCTCTCTCACTAACAAAGGGAAAGAGAAAAGAAAGGACAGAGAAAAAAAAAAGGGCCGCCACGCTTGCGAATTCACCACCTTTTTTTCTTGTTCGTTTCGATTCTTGCGTGTTCTCTCAGTTGTAGAATTCGAGGGGCAGGCACGAGCACATGAGGTTGCGGTCGCCGTAGGTGTTATCAATGCGGCCAACGCTGGGCCAGAACTTCTCGCGCGACTGGTGGCGTGTGGGGTAGGCGGCGAGCTGGCGCGAGTAGGGGCGGTTCCACTCGTCGCTCGTCACGCACTTCGACGTGTGCGGGGCGTTGGTGAGCACGTTGTTGTCCTTTGGCTGGTCGCCGCGCTCCACTGCGGCAATTTCGCGGCGAATCGAGATGAGGGCATCGGCGAAGCGGTCGAGCTCGCGCTTCGACTCGCTCTCGGTGGGCTCGACCATCAGCGTGCCGACGACCGGGAAGGCCAGCGTGGGGGCGTGGAAGCCGTAGTCCATGAGGCGCTTTGCCACGTCCTCGGCCTCGATGTGCGCCGTCTTCTTGAAGGGGCGGAGGTCGATAATGAACTCGTGTGCGCAGAAGTCGTTGTGGCCGAGGAAGCAGATGGTGTAGTGCTCCTCCAGCCGCTTCTTCAGGTAGTTGGCGTTCAGCACGGCGTACTCGGTGCACGTCTTGAGGCCGCGCGAGCCGAGCATGGCGATGACGGCGTACGAGATGGTGTTGATGGAGGCGGAGCCGAAGCCGGCCTGCGACACCTGCCCAAACGGGTGTGCCCCGCCCACGGCAGCGCCGTAGACGGAGTTGGGGAGGAAGGGGGCGAGGTGCTGGCGCACCGTGATCGGCCCCACACCCGGACCACCGCCGCCGTGCGGGATGCTGAAGGTCTTGTGGAGGTTGAGGTGGCAGACATCGCCGCCGATGTAACCGGGGCCGGTGTAGCCGACAAGCGCGTTCATGTTCGCACCGTCGATGTAGCACTGCCCGCCGTGCTCGTGCACCATGCTCGTAATCTTGCGGATGTCGCGGTCGTAGAGGCCGTAGGTGCTGGGGTAGGTGATCATGAGACACGCCAGCTCCTTCGCGTGCTTCTTGCACTTCGCCTCCATGTCCGCCAAGTCGACGCTGCCGTCGTCGAGGCACTTCACCGTCACCACCTTCAGGCCAGCCAGCACCGCAGAGGCGGGGTTCGTGCCATGAGCGCTGGTGGGAATGAGGCAGACATCGCGGTGGCTCTCGCCGCGCGACTCGTGGTAGGCGCGGATGACACGCAGGCCGCAGTACTCGCCCTGCGCTCCGCTGTTGGGTTGGAGGGAGCAGGCAGCCATGCCAGTGATGTCGCACAGCTTTTGCTTCAGGTCCACAATCAACGCGTGGTAGCCGCGGGCCTGGTCCTCCGGGGCATATGGGTGCAGCGCGTTGAACTCGGGCCAGCTGAGAGCACGCATCGCGGCGGCGGGGTTGAGCTTCATGGTGCACGAGCCCAGCGGGATCATGCCGTGGGCCAGGCCGTAGTCCTTGCGCTGCAGCCGCTGGATGTACCGCATCAGCTCCATCTCGCTCTTGTGGCTGTTGAAGACGTTGCCCTGCATAAACTTGGAGGCGCGCTGCAGCGACTCGGGCACCACCGTGATGGTGTCGGCCACGCGGGTGAGGGCCTCGATGTTGGGGGTGGACATGCCAGCGGACTGCAGGAGGGCGGTGATGTGGTCCTCGGTGGTGGCCTCGTCGAAGGCGACGGAGACGTGCCGCGTTTTTGGCTCGACAAAGACGTTGATGCCCTTCTCCACGCAGCGGTGGGCGAAGTCGTCCGCCGTGAAGGCGCCACCCTCGAAGGCGAAGGTGACGGTGTCGAAGTAGGTGCTGTTGAGGGGGGTGAAGCCGAGCGACTCCATGCCCACCGCAAAGAGCTTCGCCTTGGCGTGGATCTCGCTGGCCAGCTGCTTCAGCCCCTCCGGGCCGTGGTAAATGGCGTAGAAGGCGTTCATGTTCGCCAGCAGCGCCTGCGCAGTGCAGATGTTCGACGTCGCACGCTCGCGCTTGATGTGCTGCTCGCGGGTCTGCAGCGCCATGCGGATCGCCGGGTCACCCGCGCTGTCCTTGCTGATGCCAACGATGCGGCCCGGCGAGACGCGCTTGAAGGCGTCTGTCATCGCCATGAAGGCGGCGTGCGGTCCTCCGTAGCCGAGAGGCGTGCCGAAGCGCTGCGCGCTGCCCACCACCACATCGGCACCCATCTCGCCAGCCGGCTTCACGATGCAGCTCGCGAGGAGGTCGACAGCGGCGCAGCAGACGATGCCGTGCGTCTTGGCGCGTGCGAAGAAGTCGGTGAAGTCGTGCACGGCGCCGTTGGCACACGGGCTCTGCACAAAGACGCCGCTGAGCTGCGGGTCCGCGAGGTCGACGGTGGCCACATCGCCGACCACGACCTCGACACCGAGGGGGTGGGCACGCGTGCGGATCATCTCCTGCGACGCCGCAAAGACGTCCTGCGACACAAAAAACTTCGACCGCTTGTGGCGGTGGTGGTTGAAAGCGAGGTACATGCTCTCCGCCGCCGCCGTGGCCTCGTCGAGCAGCGAGGCGTTTGAGATGTCCATCTTGGTGATGTCGGCCACCATCGTCTGAAAGTTCAGCAGCGACTCCAGCCGCCCCTGCGAGATCTCCGCCTGGTACGGTGTGTACGGGGTGTACCACATCGGGTTCTCCAGCACGTTGCGCAGAATCACCGGCGGCACAATGCACTCGTAGTAGCCTTGCCCAATCATGTTCTTCAGCACCTTGTTCTGCCCGCCGAGCGTCTTGAGGTACGACAGCGCCTCCGTCTCGCTGAGCGACTTGAAGCTGCTCAGGGGAGTGCGCAGGACGTCGCTCGGCAGCACCGAAGTCATCATATCCGCCAAGCTCTCCTTCCCAAGCGTCTTCAGCATTTCGGCCGTCTCCTTCCGCGTTGGCCCGACGTGGCGGTTGAGGTACGCATCAGTGGACGTGTACCGCACCAGCAGCGCCGGCGCCGCAACGTGGACGGAGAGGAGACGACGGAACATTGAAGGACGACGGGAAGACAGAAAAAAAATAGAGGGGTCGAGGTGCACTAAAAAAAAAACAAAGTATTTTGTGGGATTGCTTAAAGGTTAAATGTTTGCTGATTGGTGGGTGTTTCTTTTTTCTTGTTCCCTTGTTGTCACGCGGTCAACGTGTCGTGCTGGTGGGGCGACGAGGCGATAGAAGGGGGCTCAGACGGTGTCACACACACACACTGCGCAGGGCCCACAAAAAAAAAGCTTTCGAAAAGGGCTGAGTATCAGGTCACTTGGGGAGGTACAACACGCGCAGGCGCAAGGGTGAACACTGAGGAAGAGAGAAGGAGCAATCGATAGTCCCACGCACCAGTCGCTTAAAGGCTAAGAAAAGGAGCTTTTTTTCTCTTTTTGGCTTCCTGTTTGTTAGAGAAGCGCGATGAGGTGTGCGTGGACAAGAAAAGAGAATAAGATGCAAAAAAAAAAACCTATGCAGAAGAGATGAGAAGAGAAGATGTGGGCGATGGCTACGAGAGGAGGCGGGCTGACAGCGTGGGGAAACGAGGCAGGTGAGTCAGCAGAAAAAGAAAAAGCGTGGATGTTGTGTAGTGCAGGAGGAGAAGTGTTGCAGTTGGGAGAGAAAGAAAGACGAGATGGACAGCAAGGAGGAGAGACTCGATGAGCAGAACACCGTTTCTTGCTTCAAATTAAATAGAACACATGACACACGGAGTAAGACTTGCAATCCGTGAGTCAATGCGTCGGCTTCCCTGCAGTTGAGCTGCGGGGCACGGAGAAAGTGCAGACGGAACATAAAAGAAAAAGTCCCTACTTGCTAAAAAAAAACTTCATTTGAGTTTCAGTATTTTCGTTGTGCTTTGCAGCAAAAGCGAGTCATCAGCAGCAGTGGTCCATAACTCTCCTGCCTCCCATTTCATAAAATTCATTTAACCTTCCCGACCCTTAAGAAACCGCATCGTGCTAGCACCGTCGCAGGCGCTCTGGTGGGAGAGAGAAGAAGGGGTGGCGGAGCGCCTCAGCAGCGGTAGGGCGGGCACCGGGGTCGAGGTGTAGCAGTGCGGCGAGCAGGCGCAGTCCCTCCTCCGGCGCGTGAGGTAGCAACGCCCGCAGACCGCAGCCCCGCCGCTCTTCGAAGTAAACCTTCTCCCAGTCGGGTAGGGCGTGGTAGATATCCGCAGTGGCACCGGCAGGGGTGCCCAGTACGTCGAAGATCTTTGCCAGCTGGCTAATGTCACCGTCGCCAGTGAAGAGGGGTCGGCCGTAACCGCGGAGGAGCTCGGCGAGGACGCAGCCGACGGACCACATGTCCACCTCCCCTCCGTAGCGGCGCTGCCCGAAGAGGAGCTCGGGGGCACGGTACCACCGCGAGACGACCTCGTGCGACATGTCCTCCCCACACGCCCGGCTCAAGCCGAAGTCGCCCAGCTTGAGGCAGCCATCGGCAGAGAGGAAGCAGTTGGCCGGCTTCACATCGCGGTGCAAGAGGCCATCGCGGTGCACGGCGTGCACGCCGCTGAGAAGCATCCGCAGGTAGGACTGGGCGAGCAGCAAGGGCAGTGGCTGCGTGAGGGTGCACCGGCGCAGCACTGAGGCAAGGTCCTCGCTGCAGCGCTCCATCACAAGCACCATGTGAGAGCCGAAGGGCAGCACCTCCACCGTCGTCACCAAGAACGGCGACGACACACGCGACGCCACGAGCAGCTCTCGCGCGACAGGATGGGGCAGACCCTCAGCGAGGCGGGGGACGTGGAGGAGTTTCACCGCGACGCTCTGGCCGGTGCTCTTTACGGTGGCCGCCCGCACGCTGCCGAACTGCCCCTCTCCAATCAGCGGACCCAGCGCGTACTTTTCCATCTATGTGTTTGGCGTAAAAGATTGCGTTGCAACACCTTCTCTCAGCTTCGACGTACGGCTGCAGCCACAGCCGTTCCCAGCGCCGCGTTGGTCGCTGGGAGAACGCAGCGAGGTTTAATGTGCTGTTGTGATTGAGTTGTGAAGGGAAAGAAAACGCTAAGTGGATGGGGAGGGAGGGAAGGATAAACATGGCGCTTCTGGCGAGAAGAAAAGACGCTGTTCGCGTTCACTTATCGGAAAGTCAGCTCCTAAGCAACGTCGCTGCATCTTGTTACGCCGCAAAGCGGCTGCAACTACACTCTGTTGGTTTGTCGTTATGCCTCCCTTACTATTACCCGATGTTGTACCTCTGGTAATCCGGCCGATGAGAAGCCTAAAGTCACACGCACAAAAAACACGCACTCGCTCAGCATGCGGAAAGCGCCTAAACGCGCCGCGGTGTCAGTCCGCCTCGTCCGCCTGCGCCATCGCCACCGCCAACTCAAACTTGGAGCGCTTCTTCGCAGGAGGGGCCGCCGCGGCCGCAGCAGAGGGAGCAGCCGCAGTGGGGGAAGGAGAAGCCACAATTGCCGCCACTGCAAGCGTGGACAGCGGATCGCGACTCTCTGATGGCTGAATCGGCAGAGCTTCAGGGGCGGCTGTAGCAGGCACCGTCCCGCCCACTGCAGCAGCTGGTGCTGCAGAAACAGAAGTCAGGGATGCGACCGGCGGGGCTAGAAAATCTAACAGGGCAGCTGTCGACGTTGATGCAGTCGTCGGGGCCGCCGTGTCCGCCAACAAGTCCTCCACCTGCACCATCGTCGCGGCCACCCGCTCCACCGGCGCGGCGGGCACGTCACTCGACGCCGCCTCGCGGGCACTCTGCAACTGCTCGCGCTGCCGCAGCAACTCCGCCCGGACCGAGGCGACCAGCTCCACATTTGGCCGCTTCCGCGTGTCCCGCAGCTGCTGGGCCACGACGGCGCGGTGCCGCTGCACACGCCCCGCCTCTGCCGTGCGCTGTGCGTTGGTGCTGAAGACGTTCAGCGCGTCGAAGTCCTGGTTGTGTTTCTTGTGGGCAGTGTAGCGCTTCCCGCTGACCTTGTCGGCACGGCTGCCGCCCACCACGTAGTCGCTCGACTGCTCATCAGCCTCGTTGTCACTATCGGAGCGGATCAACTCGCTGAGCTCCTCCGTCTCTCTTGAGTCGGCGGTGACGGCAGTGCCACCGGTTGCAGCGCCGCTCTTCGCCTTTGCGGCCACATTTCTCTTGAAGGACTTGAGGAACTGCGAGACGTCCATCGCGCTCTACTGCGGCGTGTGATGACGGAGAGAAGAGCAGAAGCTGTAGTGGCTCTTGATAATGAAGTTGAAGAAGGATTTGCACGGTGTGCAATTCTCTGATGATGGGTAACAAGGCGTAAAGAGTCGTGGGAGAAAGTAAGAGAGATAGCAGAGAAGAAAGTAGAATCAAATCGGGTTCGCTCTGCTATTCTACGCGACGAAGGAAACCACTCGACGGAGATAATGCGCCACTGATTCTCAAATCGAGGCAAAACAGCATCGGAGCGTCTCCTTCAGCGGAAAAAGGCGGGGTTGCAGTGTCAGACTATCGCTATGGGAAGACGCCGACGCCAGGCCCCGTAAGATGTGAGCAACACGCAAATACGCACAAGTACACAGAAAGACTCATGATACGTGTTGCACAATCCAATTCTCTGCTGCGCGTTTACTAGTATTCCTGACGGGCCGATGAAACATGTTAATTAACAGCGATGGAGGCAGCGGAGAGCGCATACACTTCAGAAAAGGCAAGTGCCACAAGACATGAGAGAAGGAAATCAGTGCTCATCGGCCCGAAAGTCAATCTGCACACAAACACACACACACGCTCTACAGACCAGTCAAAAGCGAACAGAGAAAGTAGAAAACAAAGAAAAAACACGCGCTGGGTAGATGAAGTGAAAGAGAACGAGAAACAAAAGGTAAGGAAAATGGGGATGATATCAAAAGCAGAGAGATGAGTTCGTGATGCACCATGGCACGAGCAAGACAGCAAGAGGTATAAGAGGTCTTTGTGGAAAAGGACCAGCGCAGCAGCATCTCCCGCCGTGACAGCAGGAAAAGCGCCACTGTTGCTCCTATTGAACCTCGTGAGACGACAGCGGGAGGGAAGAAGATAGCGGCAGACAATGAAAGGAAACCACCTTTGGCGGCAGAGAGAGAGGGACAAAGTCTGCGAGTTTCTGTGCCGCCCACCCTCCCAGCTCAATGGGAAATTAAGAGAAAAACAAACGGAAATATAAAACATATTTTAGCGTCGAATACACACGCTTAAAAAAAGGCAAAAAGCCAATCTTGTGGAACAAAAACCAGCCAACGAAAGAGAAAAAAAAATTGATGACTGATTTTTTCACTGCGAGTGCCGCATCGACCATGAGAAGAGAATGAGACGGTAGCATCGAAGAAGCCACAAAAAGAGCGAGCCGTACAATGTGTGCGTGAATTTGTCTGGGTGGAGGGAGCAGCAACGAAACTTCTAAAATAATAAATAAATAAAATAGCGGTTGTGCCCCGCGTAAAGGGAAAATGAAGACAAACGACATCACTCGCGTGGAGGAAAACAGAAAAGAGAGAGAAAGAAAAAAGCACACGTGTGGCTTTCCATCTGACGGCTGGGTGCCATCTTCATGAAACCACACTCTACTCCACCTCGTCCACCGTGACGGCGCGTTGTTGGCTGAAGAAGTGGCGCAGCGACGACACCTGCGAGGCGCAGTCCCGCTCCTTCTCGAACTGGCTGAGCGAGAGCGCCGTCAGCACGACGTGGGTGCACTGCGCTGCCACCTGCACGGCGGACAGGTCGGGTGCGATGCGCTGCATTTCCGAGTAGAAGGACAGAGACGAACAGAGCTCCTCTTTGGCCGAGTCGGTCATTTTCTTGAAGGGACCATTCGCCAGCTTGAAGTAGGGCTCCGCCAGCCGCCCCACCAGGTCCTGCATTGTGTCACCCTGCGAGAGCGCCAACACGTTCACCGTGTAGCACTGCGGCGATGGAAAGAGCAGCACATTCAGCAGCGCCAGCTCCCCGCTGCGCAAGATGCTCTCCTTCAGCACGGGCAGAAAAGACACGCTGTTGGTGTGCTGCTGCTCGCTCCAGGAGGAGAGGATACCGGCAACAGCAGACGACACGCGGTCGTCGTCGTCGTCGTCGTCGGTCTCCAAATCAGCAATGGTGCCTTCCCCGTCGTCCGAGTACATCGAGGAGTCCCGCAGTGACGGCCGTGCCGCACCGGTGGTCCCCTCCCGCTCCTCCCTGTACTCACTGGAGGTGGAAGGAAGCACCAGCGTGTGTGGAGTGGGGGCGAGCTGCTGCTGCTGCTGCTGCTGCTGTTGGTCCCGTGACTGCTGCAACAGTGCGCGGTCCCGCTGCTGAGTGCGGCCAGCTTCGCGGGTTGAGAGAAGGAGGTGGCACTCGCGGCACACCCGCTGTGGGATGAGGGACGGGTAGGTCGGGATGACAAAGGTTTGGGCCGTGCAGGTGGAGCAGAAGATCCCGCCACAGCAACGGCAGTGGTGGCGGCGGTGGAAGAGGGTAAAGGCCGCGCTGCAGGACTCGCAACTAGAGATTGTCTGGTCCGCCTTCCACGGCCCAAGAGAGACGTTGAGCGACATGGCGGCAAAATACGGAAAAAAAAAAAGACTCACACCTATGAAGACGCTGTGGACGGGATAGGAGAGAAAAATGGAAGAATGAAAGAGAGGTGACGGAGATGGCGGAGGCAAGACGGCATACCGAAGAGCGGCAGACGAGTGTCGATAACCGACGCGAATTATTAAGACGCCCTCTTGCATATGTTTCACAGGACGAGGTGCCACGAATGCATGGAGCTTGCATAGACACAAGAGTCTGCGCCTGAGCCAGAGCAGCGCGTAGTGATTCGATTCTTTCTATTATTTTGACTTCATCGCTCCGACTGGGTTAAGTGGGCAGGACTACTGTACATCATGTGCATTTGAGCGGAAAGGAAAAAAAAGATTTTGTTTTCGCAACTCTAAGTTCAACAAAACGCAGAGAGGGAGAAGCGGATGGCAGAGCGGTTGGTTTGCCCCGCAAACAAAAAGCTGTCCACAAGCACCCTCGACGCACAACCACGTAGCTGCGCATGATGTCAGGGACACTGTGGCTGCATAATCCCCGTAGCGTACCCTCCACGTGCGTGACTCGGCAGCACCGAGGGGTACGCCTCCGTCTCCGCAGCACCCGCCTTCACTCCTTGTGCGGCGCCGTTCACGCGACTGCCGCGGGCATCAGCCGAAACACGAGCGAGCGACGGGGCCGACACGCCAGCAACTCCGCCGTGGCCGCGATCAGCCATGAACGCAGCGAGCGGGGCGGCGGACGACTGCGGCTGCGGCACCTCCATCGCTGGCACCTCGGCCACCTCCCCGACCGGTGCCGTTGCGCTGCTGCCCTGCGTCTCCCTCTCCGCCTGCGCGGCGATATCGAGCGCGAAGGACGGCAGACCAACGGGTGTAAAGTGGCGGAGACGGAAGACAAAGGGCTCGTGACAGGGGCGGGCATTCGGGACGTCGAAGAGGCGCTGCGAGGCGTGCTCGGCAGCCCCGCAGGTCGATGGAATGCCGTTGGAAATGCTGGGCAGCGGCAGCTCTCTTAACAAGGTGGTGAGCTGCGGCAGTGATGAAAGACTCGGCAGCGGCAAGGCACCGCTAGCACCGCCACTTTCTGCGCTCTCCAGCTTGGCCTGCTTGCTGTCCCGCGCTGCGGTCACAGTGCGCAGAACGTTGGCGAACCGCAGCCGCAGCGCCAATATGGCCATGAGCTTGTTCAGCGGTCGCACCACGTCCTGTCGCACCTGTACATCGCTGAGTTGCACAGGGGACTGGAATTCATCTGCCGCGCTGCTATTGTCTAACGAGACGTCGTAGCAGCGCAGTGCCGTGACACCGGTGCGGGTGACGTCGGCCTGCAGCGCCGCCGCGTGTGCGCTCCGCTCCGCCGCGGTCCGAGAGGAGAGAATAGCGTCCACCTCTGCTGCGGTGGGCAGTGCGACGCCGACACGCCGGCGTGCACCGACGCTGAGCCGCCGCTCCTCAAGATGCCGTTCCAGACGCTCGGCGAGCACCTGGCGTGTGGGCAGCCGCCCAGCTGGCGCGCTGTCAACCGGGACTACAGTTGCGTCCATCGTATCCGCGCGCATGCGTGTTTGTTTGTTTGTGTTTGTGTAATGTGCTAGTGCTTCAAGTGTGTGGCACCACTTCTGCAAAGACCGACAACAGCTGTTAAATAAAAAAACATGGCAAAGAGGAGGTGGAGGAAAAGGCAGAAAACATTGGTGGGCGGCTTCGCTGGTGCGCAAGAGTGTCTGCCTCAGTGGACTTGAATCTCACTATCGGTACCGTCAACGCATTCTTTACAACGCCGTAGCGGTCGCGAGGATGCAGGCCAGACGACAAATTCGCACTCTTCTTGACTCGCTCCAAGCAGGACCATAACGTTGCACCCAACACACGTCTCCATCGCAGCAATGTTTTTATTTTTATTCTGTTTCTTTACTGGTAACACGCCTGGGAGGAAAAAAAAACATGAAACACCACTAATGGGCAGAGAGAGTGCGCGAGTCCATGTGCTTTGGACCGCATGGTAGCAGCGGACACTGTACAGGAGAGGGAAAAAAAAAAACAAGGTGACCTCCTCAGCACCACGTCACGAGACTGTGAGGGAGAAAGAGAGAGAGGAGCAGGCCCACCGCATAGCGAGCCTCCACAAGCGTCGCCGTGTCACCGCAGAGCACAACGGTGGCGAGACACGGACCCAGCTCTCGCCGCCGACACAGCAGAAGATGCCCACCTACCTCAGCGAGGAGGGGAAGGTCAGCCGTACCCGTCACCTCCGCTCCGCTTCGCACCACCGAAGCATTCGCTGTGGGCGGGGTGCTGCCGTCAGCGTCCGCAACATCAACGGCTGCGGCGCTCGATACGACTTTCACGAGACGATGCGCAAAGTATATCCAACGCTCCGGTAGCGTCCGCAGGTGCAGCGGCGCATCCGCACTAACGTCACCCCAGTGTGCGGCCACATCGGACGCAACGATCCCGTCCAGGATCGGCGAGCAGGTCACCACACCGTTGTGGCTCTCCACCACCAACGCCGTCTCCACGTAACTCCGGCGAGCCGCATAGAGGGCGAGCGGCATGAAAGAGATGGGGGTGGTGGAGGGACAGGCAGCCCGCAGCCACCGCGCAACGTACGCGTAGAAAACGTCAACGGCTGTGTCGTGTCGCGTCAGCAGTACGACGTGGTCGGCGGCAGCCATGTGCGTCGATGCAGACAGGTGATTCAGAAACGCACCCACCGCCCCCGCTGCCTCCACCTCCTTGAGAAGTTCATGGGTGTTCGTGGCCGCGGCACTGACGGCCAGTGGAGTGTTCACCACCCACTGCTGTGTCTCACCAGAAGTAGAGGCGATGACGGTTGTTCTGGCGGGTGCAACGTCGACAAATGCGTAAAATGCCTTCGACTCCATAGCAGCTGCTGCGGTGGGCAGAAAAGTAGCCGGTGGTGTCGTCCAAAGCTCAGCTGGCGAATCCGCACGGGTGAAAGGAAAGAATGAGAGTAGAAAGTGGGGGTCAAAGAAGAAGGTAACAGAAAAATCAAGCGTGCCTCGCAAACTACGCAGTAAGCAGCGGCGGCCCTTTGTGTTGAGAAGTTTAAAAAAAAAAATTTACATACGCTTCAACAAATAAACAAGCAGGCAACACATCAGTCAAGAGTCAAGAGTCCACGAGGCGGCAGACATTTCCTTCATGACCCCCAACGTACACGCCGCCACATCAACATGCATTCCGCTCTTCAAGAAAGTGGGTAGCGAGGTTTCCTTTTTAAATCTCTATAATAACAATAATAATGGCGTTTTTGTTCAATTTTATTTCAAGGTGTACACCAGCTGTTATTATTTTTTTTTAAACACCACTGCAAACACACGACACATATCATTGTCGCACTTATCCAGTCCCACACTCGCGCTGCGACGCCTACTTCTTCTTGGCAGGCTGGAACATGGGCAGCGAAGAGGAGACCACCACCTTGTTCATCTTTGGCGCCACCTTCGGGGGAATCAGATCCTTCAGAATGCTCTTCTCCTTGCGCTTGCGGCCGTGGATGCTATCCTTCAGCGTCCGCTCCATCTCCGTCACGGGCAGCCGCTTCGACTTCTTGCGCTTCACGCGCTGCTTACCATGGCGACCAGGCATTGTGGATGACTAGGAAATACACAAGCTTTGCTTTTAAGCGCGAGGCACTTCATTTTTTCATTTTTTTAAGGAGTCGCATGTGAACGACAAAAGCAAAGGTGAGAGAAGGAGGAAGGTAAAGAGGTACAAGCAGGGAAAACGGAGTGGTTGACAACAGAGAAGAGCGCCTCAAAGAAGTATTTATGCGTCGTTACACCCCTGTAAGAGGGTCTTCGATAGACTGCTGCTCACATAACGGCGTGCCAGTTTGCTGCAATAGCATTCACCGCACACCCGCAACGCGCGGCACACCGCTCTCTCCCCGACTCGGATCAAACACACAGTGCGACACGCTTGTCGCTCACACTCATCTTTTTGAGGAATCCTCCTCGCTGATAAAGATAATTTATGCACCTCAACGCTGCTACTGAGAGAGATCGGGAAAAAACAATTGAAAACAGAAGTCAGATGTGACGAGACGGTTGCGAGCCATTGAGACACCCTGAGCAGGTGACTCCCGCGGAGGCACATAGGCGGGAAAGAGCGGAAGAGAGAGAGAGCAGGGAAAGAACAAAGTGGCACTCGTGTGCGCGGTCCAGCATCACGTGGTAGAACAACGCACACGTGGGCATCGGGTGACTTTGTTGTTTATGTCTCTCGTGTAGATGACTGTGTATAGTCAGCTGCTCCAGCCACGCCGTTCAGCCTCCGCGCAACACGAGTGGTACGAAAACAAAGAAGAAAAAAAGAGGGAAATCACAAAGCCCCTGCGTTAGACTCAGCAGGGCAGGGACCACTAGAGGAGATGGTCTGTACAACACAGGTGGAGACGACCGCAACCGACACAAGCAATAAGAGAGGAGTAATGAAGAGAAGATACACTTAGCTTTTTTTTCTTTTTTCGAAGAGGGGTGCCAACACCCACAAGACACCCCGCAAAGGGAGAGGGAAACTAGAAAATAGTAAAAAAGATGCCCACCAGAAAAGGGAAATCACGTGTGCCGTGCGACAGCGCTGCAACACAAAAAAACCCACCAAGAAAAAAAGAGAAGAGGAAGTACAAGAGAGAGGGTCAACATACACACATACGCACGCGTGCCAAGACAGCGCGTCCACTGGTCGGGGCACCTACATGGAACTTGCCAACGACTCAAAGCTGCTGCTCTCACCTCTACAGGAGAGGGTGAGGGAGAGGTATGCCTTTTTGAAGCCAGAATATAAAGCAAAAAGATGGGGGCGGAAAGGCATCGACGTGGACGCACAGCAGAGGAAGAGAAGACAAGAAACAAAGCACGCAAGGCGAATGAGAAGAGAAAAACGGAGAGTTTCTGTGACGATGGAGGTATGGTAAAAGCGGGGATGCGGGCACGAGGGTGTGCACGCACTCCCCATCCAGCGGAAGGAAAAGCGCAAAACAGAAGGTAAGAGAGATTTTGGTAAAGCAAACGGAATCTGAAACGAGAGGTTGGCCGCGAGGCACGAAAAACTAAGCGGGAAAAGAAGAACAAGAATAGAAAACAAGTGGAAGAGAAGAAAAAGAAAAGGAGAAGAGAAGAAAAGAGAGGGAAGAGGATTGCGTCAGCCTTCGCTGTCCGTCGGGCACCTGCACCCGCTACGGCGACCCCACAGCCAACAGAAACTCACCTGTTGTGTCTGGCGTCATTGAAAGGTCCACTTGAACGGGGTGGCGCTCGCAGAACAGCACCACCCGAGAGGTCGACAGGAGGTTCTCGAGCACGTGCAGGTAGTTGACGCTGTTCAGTGTGCGGAAGCTGCCGTGGCAGCCGAGGGAGCGCAACAGGCTGCGCGACAGACGAAGCGCCGGCTCGCCCTTGCGCCGCGCGTTGACTGCGCTGCACACCTCCCCGCCCCCGTCGAGAATGAGCTCGCGGAAGTCGCACAGCGCACGCCACTTGATCTGGTCGCGGTGTGCATCGGAGGCGGGGTAGCGGTGCGCAAAGCAGTGCGCCACGAGCCGGAGCTCCCCGGGCGGTGTCAGGCTGCTCAGGCCCAGCGCGGCGTGCTCCTCCTCCTCGTACTGCACCGTCTCCCAGCAGTGGTAGAAGGCACCGAACAGCGTCACGTACTCGGACCAGGTGCGGAAGCGGCGCATCGCGGCAGGGTAAAACGGGAGGTCGCGCACGAGGTTCTGCACGTGGGCGGCGGCGATGGAGCCGCAGAAGTCGTCGTTCTCGAGGATGGTCTTGACGTGCTCCTTCAAAAGCATCTCACACGGCAGAGGGGAGTTGAGCTCCGCCGGGATACAGCGGTCCACGTCGACGACGATCGTGAAGGAGGGCGGCACGTCCTTCACGAAGCGTGCGGAGAAGACGCCGGACTTTTGGGCAAGCGGGCCGAGGTAGTGCGTCGTGCCCCACGGCAGGCGGAGGGAGAGAAAGAGGTTGCGGGCCTTGACGGTGCTGTGCCGCACCTGCAGCGAGAAGCGCAACTCCGTTAAGTTGTTGTAGTGTCGCGCACTCTCGCCCGGTGCGGTGAGGGGCACCTCCACCTTGTAGGCGCAGGGCAGACTGACGGACTCCAGGTTGAGCCGCACGTTTTCCTCGTTGATCATCAGATCGATCAGCGCCATGAAGTGCGGGCTGCGGCGGCGTGTGCGCTGTTTGAGGGAGAGCGGCACTGGCTGGCGGCCGCCGTCCTCGTCTGCGGAGGAGGGAGAGGGGTGCAGGCGCAACACCGTCATCGGGGGCGAGAGAGATTCGAGGTGCGACGGCGGCGTCTGCTGGCTGAAGGACTTGGACAAGAGCCCATCGTCCGACAGCGTGAATGCTTCCTCCGAGCAGGAAACGAAGTGCATGGAGTTTTTCTTCATCCGGTGCGGGATCGTGTTGTAAAGCAGGACAAGCAAAGCAAGAGAGGGAAGAGGCAATGGGGTTGGCGGTTGTGGGTAGACGTCAGAAAAGACGAATCGAACTGTGAAGAAGGAAACAATAAAAGAAGAAGAAGAAAAAGAGAAGGGAACAAACACCGCTACGACGTGTGATGGCCTTCTTGAGGATTCTGGTTTCGGTGCGTCAGAACAAGGAAGCTATCGCGACTACCACTCGTGCGCGGTTCCCGGTTGAGGCATAGACAAGAGTAGCGACAGAAAAAAAAAGGGAACGTTCAAAGAGAGGGGGAGGGTGCCGGCAGCGGCACACACACACACCGCGTCCCTTTAATATGCGCTGCAACGCCGTGTTCTGGAAAGGAAAAGAAGAAGAGAGATTAGAAGACGGGGCGACGGTTCACCGCAGCACCACGTAAACCGTCGCGTTAATCTAACACACGATCCCGTTTAGTATGTGTCGGAAACGAGAAAAAGTAGGGATGAATAGTGAGATGATGCGGCGAGGTTCGTTGGGAGTGAGAAGCTGCATAACGAGGCGCTGGTGGCAAACAGCCTACGAGGAGGCGCGAAGAGGCGACCAACAAAAAAAACAATGCATGACGCCGTCCTCTGCAAAAAATAGGAGCTCACTGAGTCTCCCTGCGAGACGTTGGCGCAGCAGATCATATCTCTCCAAGTGGCGAAAGAGGGAAGAAAAGGATTCAGAACTCATTTTTCATGCGGCGCCAATACAATCACGTAGCCGAGACGCGGAAGCATCTGCACGAGTTTCGTTTCCATCTGTAATTTTTTTCCATAAGTCTGTGTGTAAGTGTGTGTGAGAGTGCCAACAAATAAAGGACGAGGTGAGCCAGCGAGCACGGCTGCTCCGTCACCGTGCACTGGAATAACAACAAGGAAGAAGGGAGCCATCAACGAGCGCCACCCACAACACAACACATGTGAAAAAAGAGAAGCTCCGAAAGAAGAGAAATGATGTTTGTGATGGGAGTTCAGCGATACGGAACGGCGTTCTAGAAAAAAAGCGTGGAATCACAGCTAAATTCCCCGTGGTCGGACGAGTGGCTCACGCGGCTGCCTTGGTGGTCCTCTGAAGGTTGCTGAAGAATGTCTTGGCCAGCGTGAAGTCAACTCGGGTGCGAAAGAAGAGACGGCTGTACATGAGAGTGAAGAAGACACCACCGATGAAGCCCCAGTTGCGCAGCTCGATGTCACCGGGGCGGCGCTTCTCCACAAACTTCGGCCCGATGTACTCCTCATACGCGCACTTCATCAGGTAGGGGACGCCAACGTACACGATAGGAGCCCGCTTCGTGTAGGGGATATAGCACTTGGGCATCAGCAGCGCCAGCGTCGCGTAGCCGGCAAAGGCACCGTTGCTCGTAGCGGTGCAGTCGAACTGCGAGGTCGTCTTGTTCTTGCTTACCTGCGATGCAAAGACGTAGGCAAAGCTGGAAAAGAAGCCGGCGCCAACGTAAATGGCCAGGGCGTGACGCCAACCCAACACCTCAGTGATCGGCTTCGCCAGCAACCACGCCATACTGCAGTTCACGATGCTGTCCGAGAGCCTCGCCACGTAGAAGCAGGACAGCGGGTTTGGGAAAAAAGAACTGGACTTGGTGAGAAAGACGTCCCGCATCACCATCGGCTTCGGGCTGCGCAGCATCACTGGGTTCGCAGCATAGCTGTTGGAGTGGTAGAGGGCAAAGAGCGTCTGGTCGGTGGTGAGCGCCATCGCCATGATGGAGCCCGTGATCTCGATGTACGACGGCATCGTGGGTAGGAGAGAGGCGCACGGCGGACGGAGAGGACGGCAAAGACAAAGAGGTGAGCTCTGTGAGAAGGAGAAGAGAAAAAGGCTGAAGGACTGGTTGGGAATCGCTGTACTGCCGAAAAAGGTGTTGTTCTCTGTTTTTCTCGAGCAAGGAGAAGGAGAAGGCAATGTGGCACAACGTAAGGTGCTTTATCCGCTTCCAGATTGGCTATAAGTTCATTGGATGGCAACCACAGAAGCAGGGAAGAGAGAAAGAAGGCAGACGCGTCCAGTGGGCGAGGTGCATTAGTATGTGTGTGTGTGTAGAGCAGAGAGACAGAGGAAGGGCACAGAGGACGAGGAGGCATTCACAAAGACATCTTACCTCCCTTCGCAGCGACAACTTGGTGGGTCGATCTTCGTTGCAGAGCCCATCACCAGGACGGCTGAGACACGCTGACGGAGCTTAAGGTGCAGAATCAGTGGACGCTGTGCTGCTTGGCGTCACGTTGCTCCTCACGCCTTACCTCGTTGCCAAGCCGACGACAGCGCAGAACGTCACCGCGTAGCTCGGCCGTACAACGAAAGCCGCACCGCTGAAGCTCTCATGTCTGTGATGATCGCTTACGTTGTTGCGAGTGCGTGCGTTGAGATAATGGAGACGACATAATAATATGCTTGAATAAACAAAAAAAGAGTGCGGCGCTACCGGCAAAACGCGGCAAAACGGTGGCGCTATATAAATACCAACGGCTAGCATAAAACGAGGAGAAAAAGCACAAAGGCGCAGAGCACACCTGCGGGAAAGACAAAATGAGATGAGTACGCAGAAGAAAAAAAAAGGCAGAAACAACACCAACGAAAAAGAAGTAATGTGTGCTGCCCTTATGATCCACGCGACAGTATACAGCAACAATGCGAGCGACCAACACTTGTCTCTGGTTTCCCTTGCGAAGCATGTGTGGGGAAGAGTCTCAAAGAAGCAACTCTCTCTCTCTCTGTCCCCCATCTTCTCCGTGTCAGTTGTGGCGCAGCGATGCTTAGCCATACCTCATTTTTTTTCCTTCGTTACGCAATCTTGTCCATGTCTGCCTAGTAGTTTGACTTTATAAAGCGCTTGTAGGAGAGGACATCGAGGGCGTTGCGCAGGCGGAAGAGCGTCACGACGTTGATGTTCGTGAACTCCTTCTCCTTGTGGATCAGCTCCACACCACCGCTGGCCGACATGTCGCACATCGCCACCACCTCCACAATTGTCGAGCCCGCGATCGCAGCGCAGTCCATGGCGGAGTCCATCGTCGCGCCAGACGAGATGAAGTCGTCCACGATGAGCACGCGGGAGCTCTTGTTGATGCTGCCCTGCTTCACGCCGATCGGCTGCGCCGGTGGCCTGTCCTCGCCCTCCGAGACGAAGGAGCCCTCCGCAATCTCCTCCCGCCGCATCGGGACGAAGGGAAGGTCGAGCAGAAAGGCGAGCGGGGCGGCGATGAAGCAGCCGCGTGTCTCGATGCCCAGAATGTGGGTGGGCCCCTTCTTGCCCATGGAGCGGTACCGGTTCGCCAGAAAGTAGAGGAGAGACCGGAAGAGTTTCGGGTCGCTGGTGATGCTGCTGACATCGTAAAGCCGTGGCAGCTTCTTCGGCTGCTCAGCCGTGGTGATGGTGAACTGCGCGGCGTTGATAAGGCCCTTGGAGAGCGGGTGGCGGGGACTGAGCATGTAGTGGTGCGGGCCCACCTCGACGAGGTCACGGTGCGACATGCAGAACAGCAGAAAGCACGCTTCAACGAGGCGATAAAGCAAATTGTGCCGCGAGGCTTTGGGCGACAGCTGTGGAGCAGCGAAGACACGAAGACACTGAAAAAGCACCAAAACAACGATAGTCTGCAATAAAAAATGGCAACAGGGAGAAAAACAACAACGCGCAATGATGCGTGTTTGATCCAAAGCTCGCGTAAAAAAAATAGAAGGCAGAGATATATGAGTAAGCGGAGCACAGAGAGCTGACAGGCAAGTACGCAGGTAGAGAGAAAACCACAGTGAGAGAGGGTGTATAACGTGTGTCTTCAATTGATTTGTCGACGGTGTGTGGGCTGGTGTGTGAGAAGGAGGAGAGGAGGAAGTACTCAGATGGCACAATACTCCGCGGAGGAGAGGGCAAGAAGAAAAAAAAGTGTTTTTTTTTTTTGATGTTGAGAGACGAAGAAGGTGAAGTGTCGATGACGACTGCTTTCGTGTTGTTATTTTTGTTTTTTGAGTGGGGAGTTGTTCGTTTGGTGGCGGTGACGTGGTGGTGGTGGTGCTCTGCGTGGAGGTGAGGAGGAGAAAGAGAGAAAGAAAGAGAAAGAGAAAGATGGACACAGTGAAAGCACGCAGTGAGATTCGCGGTAACACTGAGGTCGAGGCAGCAGGCGATAAAGTAAGAGAAAACACAAAAGAGCGGTTCAAAAGTCAGTGCATGGCCACATCGAGATCAAGCTGTAACACTGTCATACGTATGCGCACAGCCACACAAGAAAAGCGAGTTGAAAATTGTACTGCCGCGTACTTTCCACTCTAAGAAACATCATCATCACCAGTCGAGCAGGCGCCACTACTCACTAAGCTATACCCATCACCACCATCAGAGAGCTCTATCTGCTTCTTATCTCCCTCTTTGCGATTCAGTTTCCGTGTCCGACCGTGTATGCGTGCAAGAGCGCGGCTGCGATAGAAAGGGAAAGTAAGGAGAAGTTACAATAATCATAAAAGAAAAATTCCTCGTCAAGCACTTCTCGCTACGGCTCCTGCGTTTCGCGCGTAGCTGACACAGCACAAGGATGTGGCCCGTCGCGTGAAAGCCAGTGGCGCATAACTTTCGACATTTGTGTATGCGGGTCTGTGCATACGAAGTAGTTGCCGCCGTGTGCGCGGTGCCGCTGCTCAACACAACGGCGCTACTCGCAGGCATCATCACCTGCCGCCTGGCCCAACGAAGAATACAGAGAAAAAAATACTCGCGTGTCCCCCCTGTGCGTCACCACGTCAACAGCAGCGACACGACAATAAAAAAGTAGATCGAACACGAGTGCAACTTACGTGCCCGGTTCTGGAGGGACAGAAGAAACGAGGAAGGGGTTAACATAACATCAAATATTTTAAGAAAATGAAGGCTTAGCAAGGCGAGTGGATATCACGCGCAGACTGCGCAGCCGCCTCTCGCACCTCCGCATTATTTTAAGGCACACTCCGTACGCGTCCTTCCCCCCTCAACGCCAAGCACGAACGCGCACACACACAAACACATACGCGCACATTGGAACGGAGAGGGTGCCGACGCGACGGGCTGAAGCGGTGAGAAAGAGAAGCTGAAAATACGGCCTAGGAAGAGTTGGAGTTGATGGCGTCACCGTAGCTCATCACACGCGGTCCGTTGTAGTCCTTCACGTCGCCGCAGTTGTCCTCCGACAGCTTCTCATCCGAGATGAAGGCAACGAAGTCGACGTCCTTGTAGCGGCCGTTCGCGGTGGAGTGAATCTTCTCGACGCCCTTCAAGAACGGAATGGTAAGCACCGACACCATTTCCACCACCTCCGCCCCGCTCGCGTCCACAAGCTGCAGCCCCGACAGCGCCGTCCCACCCGTCGCCAGCACGTCATCGATGAGCACGACCCGCGAGCCCTTGTCGATGCTGCCGTAGCGGATCGTCATGATCTCCGGCGCGGCCTCCTTGTACTCCTTGTCGTAGGGCTCGCTCTTGATGAGCAGGCCAGCGTTCTTCTCCGCCTTGCGCATGAGCACGAAGGGGATGCCAAGCTCCACGGCGATCATCGGGCCAAAGAGAAAGCCGCGCGCGTCGAAGCCGAGGATGTGGGTGGGCAGCTGCGGCATGGCGCGGTAGCGGGCAACGAGGTAGTCGCGAATCGCCTTCATCGTCTCGGGCGACTCCGTCACGCTGCTGACATCCGCAAAAACGGGCACGTCGCGCGGCGAAAACTTGGGGGAGTACCAGCGGTAGTTCTTCTTCAGCAGCTGCACGAGCGGCGCCGACTCCTCCAGCTCAAACGAGTGCGGGGCAACTTCCTGCAGAGCCATCGTGGAGAGATGAAAGTTAAAGATACACTAAGGGGGTATAAGGGTGAGTAAGGAAGAAGGAGAAGCTGGCGGGGCCTGACGAATGAGCGACTGGGCTGCACGAGGGCGTGTATGCTACGTGAGGAAGGAAAAGAGAGAGTGGAAGAATGGAAAAGATGGATTCGCAGTACGCCACCAACACCGGCACGGCTGACGACGCCGTAACAGTTCCCTCGTCTCTTTTAGCCAACGCAAAAGCGGAGTTGCCCACCTCCAATGCAGAGAAAAGAGAGAAGACTCTGACACCACAACGCCAGGACACCGGTGCGCAGCGCTGCAGCATCGACCCACACAACCACTTGAAACTTTGAGATGCAGTCATAATCTTGAAACTCTATGAGACACCCGCTCCTCTTCCTCCCACACTTTTAAGCGGAAACGCTGCATGGAGGAAGTTGCGGAGTGCTTCTATCATCATCTATGAGGAAGAAGCCACACACACACACAAAAAGAAAAAAAAAAGAGGTTCTGAGCTGCAATAGCACCTCCAACGGCAACTCGCTCGCACACAAGCCTCTTCACCTCATCGCCACTCCGCATGGCTGACACTCCCCAAGCGAGCCACGCGGGCCGTTTCCAGCCGCTTCACGGCAGCAGTGTCCTCCACCCCAAAGCAGGGCCGCCCCCAACTCGCCGCGTGTGCCCGCATCAGTGCAGTTGCGGCAGAGAAGGAGCTGTTGTGCAGCAGCGGGTCGCGATTGTTCCACCCGGGCAGCTCACGCGTCATCTCCAGCAGCGCGTCCGACGCCGCCGAGAACACGCCGTCGTCCACCGCCGATGCTGGGCCAGTGGAGAGACGGCGCACCGCTGCGAAGTACTGTCGCACCGCCGCCGCGTCGTCGTTCAAGCTGTGCGCCGCGTCCCGCTCCGTGCACGCGCTGCCCGTCGCAGTCATCGTGGCGGTGCCGGTGACGGCCAACTCTGTGCTCGTCTGCGTCGGCTGCCAACGCACCCACAGCGCGAAATGAAAGATGGGGTGCAGCGAGGCGGCGGTGGTGGCATCGTCGCTGTGCAGGGCGAGGACCGAGACATCCACCGGCAGCTCCAGCGTCTGGTATGGGTAGTCCAGCAGAAGCACCTGCTTGTGGACGAGGGCGAACACCGCCTCATGCCACGCGGCGTCCCGCGTACCCAACGCCGTGCAGTCCACCGTCACGTGGGAGCCGTTGGCCACCTGCAAGAGACCGGACTGGAGGTAGTTGAGTTCGTTGTGGTAGCGAGGGGTCAGCCGGTGGGGGGTAGCACGGCGAAGAGTGTCCTCCTTCACAAGAAGCTCCGCAACGGGGGAAACGCGCCGCAGCTCGCGTGACCATGCCTCTGCGTTGATGTGCTGTCCCGTAATGAGGAGGGGGAGGTCGCCGACCGGCAGGGCATCGCTGTGCACCGTGACCTTGGCACAGAGGTGCAGCAGCAGGTACTCAGCAGCCAACTCGTCTCCCTGGGTGATGTGGGTTGTGAGGTACCGCAGGGCAACGGTGCGCTGCTGCGCTACACAGGCCGTCGCCATGGTCTCCGTGACCTTCTCCCCGCTCAACGGCACGGAGTGCTGCTGGTGCACCGAAGACACGGGGCTGTGGGCCATACACAGGAGACGGCTCACGAGGCCCTTGGACAGCTCACTCGCATTCCACGCACTGAAGTGCGCGAAGTCGTCCTCCTCATTGACGGCGAGCTGATCGTCTGGGAAGTACTGGTAGCCAAAGAAGTCCACCACGTCGTTGATGCGGAAGGGGTTGCGGCGCCGGTCAGCGCTTCCGGGAGGAGGGGACGGCAGCGGCACCGTCACGATGCACGCCGTCTGTAGCTGGGGGTGGAGAGCGGGGTGGGGGAAGTTGAGGGACGGGCCGTTGGGAGCCAACGCATCGGCAGCCGCTGACACGGAGGCCTCCCCCTGAACTCCCTCCGCCACTCGACGCAATTTCGTGTCGCGGCACACGGCAGCAACACCGGTCGTCTCCATCGGTGTCGCACAGCCGTCCTCGCCACGGTCGCGCCGCTTCCGCTCTGTCAGTGGCTGCTGCACAGAGGGCGAGGAAGAGGCGCGGGCGGCTTCCGTTGCTGATGCCTCCTCATTTAGAGCATAGAAGTGGTCGTTGCCAGGGACCGGGATAACGTAGAGCGACACGGCATCAAGATACTGCACGTCCTCGTCAGAGTGTTGCGAGGTTGGGGTGGGGGAGAAGAAGTGCTGCGGGGAGGCACAGAGAAGATGAATTTCGGGTTGCACCTCCTGGATCATCCCCCGGCAGCGGCACAGGCGGCCAACCGCCCCGGCCAGCTTGGCGGAGGGAAAGACATCCACGGCAGCGCCGCGCTGCTCGGGGGAGAGGAGCAGGTCGTGGACGTGCTGCAGGGCGTCGTGGAGAGAGCCGGTAGCGGCGCTGCGCTCGCGAATAAGCGCCTCGACCTCCTTCTCTGTCGCCATCGCCTCACAGCGTGTGCCCTAATTAGCCAGCGAAGCACTGTCCGAGGACACCACCGGAAACAAAATAAAATAGAGAAAAAAAGCTCGCCACGTTGCTTTTGTGGTGCTGGACTGCTGCGATGTGATGAACACCTGTGGATGAAGTAAACAAAAAAAGAGAACAAAGGTGCGAGAGAGAAGTGGAAAGTGTACAAAGCTAGAGGAAGGGGTAAATGCGGTTCCACGGCATGTGCACTCCGCTGGTGTGGAAGAAGTCAATGACGCCACGGCCCCTTCCACGATGCGCGCTCATTTTTTTTCCTTTTGGGATTGTGTGGCACTTGTTGACCAAGTCGCTGTGCCTTATTACTCTACTACTTTGGCAGAATGAAACGAGTCTCTGAAGCCTCATGAACCGCTCTCCAGAGAAAGTAAGCTCGTCATTGCGACCTGCATCCAGCGCACCAGTAAAGCGGTCCAAAGCGACTCATGCACAACCATATCCGAGTACGCCCTGCTTCTCTGCAATTCTTTTCGCTTCCTTTATCATTGTTTTTTTTTAATATCTCGTTCAGTGTATGCTGTCTTCGGGTAGTATGAAGGAAGAGAAAAAAAAAGACATTTTGTGGAACAATCGAAAAAACAAAACGAGCGGCTGCGCGTGTGTGCGTGCCTGCGCAACGCCATTGCGCCTTCGATTGCATGAATAAGTGGCTTCGCAAAACGAAGCACAAGAGTAGCGCATGTGTGCTTTTTGTTTTCACCCAAAATAGCAACCACCGAGATCTACACGCATAAACACACACACACACCCCACACACACACACACACAGACACCCACACGTACTCAAGCACAAAAATAGGGACAAATCCAGAAAATAAAAATCAGCGGCGTCTCGAGAAAACAGTAAAAGTGAGGTGCGCACAAACCCCCGCGTACCACACCAGCTAAAAAAAAAAAAACAAAGAGCGGAATAAGAAGTGGACATTTGCTTAAACGAGCCGCCATTCCGTGGAGAGATAAACAGCGGTGAAGCACGACGAGGACGACGCATGCGCACCGCCCGTCTCTCCGGCGCAGCGCACGTGTCCTGCGGCAAACCACACAAATCACCAAACACGGCGGAACGACGGCGATGAAAAGACACCTTAGCTGCACTGTTTAGAGCGACTAGAGAGAGGATGCATAACACAATAATAGCAAAGAGAGCGGGGAAGACGGAAGAGAGAGACAGGGGAACACGAAAACAGAAAAAAAGGAATAGAAAAAAAGCGCACAAATAAAAGAGAGGGCTTCTACACGGTCGCCCCTCCTTCCTGGCGATCCGATCCCCCAACAAAGGCAAAGACACACAGAGACAAGCACGAGTACACTAAAATGACTCTCGTAAAGAAAGCGCGACGCAATGGTGAACGACACATCGGGCAGCATTGCGGAACGCGAACTCAAAGCACGCAAGAAGACACAGAGAAAAGAAAAGGTCTGGGTGAGCACAACACTCGAAACGCAGAGTCCATCCTCAGTAAAGAAGGGAGGAACAATAATAATAATAATAAAAGAAACACGTTTCCCAGCTGTGGGTCCGCGGGGCTGCGGGTGCGCAGCCAACAATAACGGTATAGAGGTCTTCACAACCCGAGAAGGCTGAAAAAGAGGAAAAAAAAAGAGAGAGAAAAATGTACAAAAGGAAACGCGACGCAAAAAAAAAAGCTCGTGAGTGCGGCTGATTGGTATATACCGTTTTTTTATTATTAAAAGGGGAGAAGGCTGAGGTGGCTCGCGACTGCAGTGTTTATTGCAGCGGAAAATCCAGCGAGCATTTCAAAAAAGAATTATAAAGAACGTAGGCGCCGCTTCGTGTACGGACGTGCAAACACATACACGCCCACAGAGAGCTGCCTCACACGCTATGTATAACCGATGTGCGAAAAGGAATATAGATGGAGAAACAGGAAGCGATGAAGTCTTATACGAAGAAGAAGAGACGCATGAAGCGAGGTGTGGTAGTGGCCCACAGGAAAACAAAACACGTTTATAACAAAAGAGTTGCAGCAATCTAAAAAATAATGCGACAAAGACTGTTAAGCAACAGAGAAATGAAGATGATAGGGTGAGCTGGCACAGAGGCAGAAGCACCGACGCATTTGCCACACACACGCAGACACCGGCAGATAACAACCACGCCGCAGAACGCAGAAGCGACGACGGGGCGAAGTGCGGCAACAGCCACCACTCAAGAAAAAAAAATAGCACATCACAAAGCCAAGATTACAGCATTCACCACCTAGGGAGAACTGAAAAAGAAAAAAAAAGTGAGTGGGAAAGAGAGGGAGGTAATAATGCGGACTTAAGTATCATAATGAAATGGAAAGCGAGAGAGGGGAAACTGAGAGCGGAGTCCTCGAGTGTGTGTGAGCAAGGCGGCGCCTGGTCGTGAAGACGGCGTTGACGTCTTCCCATAAAGCTGCATTTCTTTGCGCTCCTTCTGCTCCTCGGCGCTGCCGAGCCAAAAGCGGAGAGAATGCCAAACAAAAAAAGCGACAGCTGCCGGCTCGCGGTGGACCGCCTTCTCACACCAGCGCACTGGACAAAAGAACACAAAAGCCAGCACCAACAGCCACACCAGAAGGAAGGAAGCAGCAAAACAACAAAGATATACACGGAAACTAAGAGAGAGAGAGAGAGAGAGTGACGAGGATCGATCAACAGAAGTAAGGAAAAAGCGGAAGGGAAGCAACACAAACGTGACAGCGACGAGAGAGAGAGAGAGAGAAAAGAACACGCGCAAATAACCAAAAGAGAATCCCGCGAAGAAACGGAGGAAAAAAAAAAGACGAGGATCGCTGCGCTATCAGCGGCGACTTTCTTCTATGAAAACATCAGAAGTAAATAGAAAGTCCACTTTACTAAAGTGGCGCAGTGGTGGCGCGCAAAAGGAAAAAGAAAAGGTACCTTACGTCCGCTCTTTTCTGCTTGTATTGGTGTGCGTGGCGCAGCGGAGGAAACTCAAAACTGACGGAGAAGTAGTCACTGCGGCACGTGGTGCCCTCCCACCAAACCACGTGTGTTCCCTCACCTTCATAAATTCTGTACATCGGAATAGGAACGGGGCGTATATCCCTGAGTTTGCTGAATTTGTATTCGGGACAAAGAAAAGGGAAATCTATTTTTTAAAGGCACTCGCGTTCATGCGTTGCTGTTATCGGAAGTCGCAGCCCTTGGCGTTGAACTCGTCGAGTACCGTGTACACATGGTCGCACCGGGCGAGGCGGTCGAGCAGCGGCAGCAGGTTGAAAAGCTCGCGGTCGTTCGGGTCCTCGATCCAGGTGCGAATCGGAATCGCGTTGCGCTGCTGAAAGGCGTACGCGGCGGGGCTGTTGTCGATGATCGCGACCCGGCGGAGATCTCGTCCGAGGCGGTGGAGGTCCTTTACGTAGGAGCGCTCGCACAGCGTGCAGTGCTCCCTGAAGAGTCGCAGCGCGCCGAGGTCGCCGTTCGGGTCGATCTCGTCCATCAGCTTGTCGCAGTAGGCCCGCATGCTGGCCGTGAAGATGACGATCTCGAAGCGCTGGCAGACAAACTGGAGGAAGTCTTTGAGGTAGGGGCGGTACTTCACGCTGATGGTGTACACCTTTCCATCTGACTGCACCTGCAGCACCTTATCGTAGGCAACATCGGGGCTCGGTTGGAAGGTGGAGTGCACGAGCGTCTCATCAACGTCGAGCACAAGGGTCACCTTTGGCACGCGCAGCTGCTTCAGCGCCGGCAGCAACGCCGTCACCGTCGCCTCCTGCACGAGACAAGGCGAGCAGTTCGTGGGGGACTTGCGCAGGAGATCGAGGCGTGTCAGCGTCGTCCCGTTGCGCGGGTCCATCGGCACGATGCTGCGCGCCGTCACATCGACCTTTCCCGCCTGCTGCACCTGCGTGACGATGTTCGGCGTGGAGACGTTGACGCTGTTCTGGCTCGGTGTGTTCTTGTCGCTCGTGTCGGCCTGGAACTTCTCGCGATAACGCTTGAAGAAGTCGATGGCCTCCTGCGTGGTGGGTTTGTGAGCGGACGACATGGCTGCCTAATAGAGCGGTTCTGCCGCGACAGAAAAATGAAGAAGAGACACAGGAGAAAAAAAAAAAGAGACGCCGCGAGAAATGCGACGGCGTTCAAAAAACGACTGTTAAAGGGGTGTGGAGGGGATGGAAGCTGCGGTGTATCAGAAACCAGTCCACAGCCTTGTATAGGGATATAAATAATAATGGAAAAAAAATGAGTTGGGGCTAGTAAACGATAAAGCAGCAAAAGCCAAGAGAGAGTAGTCCAGCACAAATGCAAAGGCGTCCGCTTCGGCTGCACGACGACGGTAAATTCGGCACCGTTGCTCACACGTAGCCCACAAAAAAAAAGTGGATAAAAAGCCGATCTAAAAAAAAGAATAAATGCAGAAAAGACGCTGAGGCGAGGTGACTAGAAAATTAAAAAAAGCGCGTTGCCGCTGCCACTTCGGAGAGACCACTTTCCGGCTTTACGGCGAGAACGTGCCTGTGTGAGAGAGACGAGCGGCAATGCTGGTGAAAAAGGGTAACGCCTCTTGCTGGACGTCTGCTACGGTAGGGTGTGTGTGCCGATGTGTTGTTGCCTTGCAGCGCTCGAAGGGTGGGGAGTGATGAGGGAAGGGGCGGAGAAAAGAAAAAAGGGGGCGGGTGCGCACGGACTAACAAAAGATGAAATATAGAGCTGAAAAAAAAATGTCGGTTATAGAGGGGAGGATCAGCGGAAGACACACAACAACGTGTTGTGGCTTAAGTTAAACCTCACGGACACCAGAGCAATGGTGATCGGACACGGAGGCAGGAGAGGGAAACAAATAAAAATCAAAGCACACAAACACTATACGTGAAGATACGCTTAGAGGTAAATAACAGCAATGAAGCAAACACCGACGTCTTCTCTGCACTAAGAGGTGCGCGCGGAGAGTGAGGTGGCTATGTACAAAAGGAGGACGGAAGAGCAGGGGTGGGAAAAAGGGAAAAAGGAAAAAGTTCGAGTGGTCCCGGCCGTGATGTGTCGCACAGAGGAGCGATACTCGTCTCACGGTGCCCTCACTCTAGTGATACAATCTTATCGTGCTCTTTTTTTTGTTTGTTTGTTTGTTTATAGGCGTGTATGTGTGAATTGGTGAAGGTATTACTCCAAAAGAAGTGGGAGAAGGAGAAGAGAATGGGGAGGGGGAGTGTAGTTGGGTGCCTGTGACTGTATAGAAGGCTTCAGTAATACAAGATATGAAAAAAAAAACGGAACACAAAAGCGAAGGGAGAAAGGAAAAAAAGAAGTCTCTGAGGGTCGGTGTTGTGTTGCGCACGGTATAGAAGGCCCACAAATCACTCGCCGCACAGTAGAGGAGAACAGAAGAGAGTCGAGTAGAAGAAATTTAAAATAAAAGTGCACAAGATGGAGTAAGGACACGCGGTAGCACGGAAGCACACACCCACAAAGAGGGAGAAAGAGATTGAAAAAGGACTGTAAGGCAGAGGACAGAAAGGGAGAAAGAAGGCAACGCACGCACCTGACAAGGCGAGCAGTAAAGGATGTACAAAGTAGTATTAATGCTAACAGGGAAGAGGAATATGAACGAAGAAGAAGCCCTATGATGTGAAGGAGAGAACGGGGAACAAGTCAAAGAAACAAAAAAAAAAGATAATGGCACAGTAAAGCTCAGGGAGAGGGCCCACGCCGACGCACAACTCACCGGGCTTTGACAAGAAAAACAGCGAAGCGGAAGATTGAGTAGACAAAAAAGAAAAGAGGAAACGACAGAGAGCTGAAAAGGAGAAACGCACTGAGGGAAAAGAAAGACAGGTGGCAAGGGGAAACAGAAAAGGAGTCAGACGTTGTATAAAAGAGGATGCAGTGGAGGGAGAATAGAGAAGCTTAAAGAGGCCCACAAAACAAAGAGAGAGAGAGGCGAGGGTGCGTGCTGGCTGGTCGCTACCCTACAAATTGCACCAATTTCGATCGGCAAACCCACAATTGCCGCGGCAGTAACTGACAGAAATAAACAATGAACAGTTGCACTGCGAGATGGAAAAAGAAGAAATAAGTGAGAGAGAGGGAAAATATACCCACAAGCAAAGCGGTGGTTGGGTTTGAGGGAGAAGAACAGGTCGTCTACGACGGGGGCGGGGAACAACGCAGCCACAGTGGGAATAACGAAGGCGTCGATGTCGCCTCACGTCACGTCACAGTCGTTCCCGGTTGGTGCTCAACGCGAGAAAGGGTCTTGAAATGTTGGCGTTGACCTGTTCTTCAGAAGGAAGAGGGGAGCGATGGGGAGCTACACAGAGGAACGAAGGCAAACACGAAAAGAAAATGAACTTAAAGATGGCAGCAACACCGCGATGATCACACACAGTGGAAGCGATCAGGCGAGGAGAGGGGCTCAGGAAGACGACTAAACACACACTGGCAGAAGGCGATCAGCTACGGTAGGCGAGGAGGTTGTGTCGAAGGGAATGCAGCGAGTGTGGAGTAGCAGCGAACAGGCGGCGGCGCGCGTTTACTGCTCGTCGAGGGAAAGAAAAGGAGTGGCGAGGTACAGCGAGGAGGAGATGGAAGGTAGAGTGAAGACTTTGCCAGGACGAGCAATCATAAAAGCCTCCTCGACGCCTTGTCAAAACGGAGATGGCGTGTCGATGGAAAACGCGGTGGTGACAAAAAAGCAGTGCGTGAACACAACTTGGCATACAGGCACTCTCCTTCCACATCATTCCCAAAACGCCGCAAAAAGCAGCACACAAAGGCCACTCCCAGAGGCGTCGGTGCAGGAGAGAGACGGAGAGGCTCGACACAGCTGTGACGCCTCACGCGAAGCTTGCGGGAGAGGAAAAAAAGAACGCAGTGTGATGCGCTTCACTCACAACACACACACACTTACACCGCGGCCCATCAAAGTGGCGTAAGTTGGATAGCGCGCCACCACCTAACATCCCTATTCTTTGAAAAAAAAGAGGGAGTGTAACAAGCTGCGCTCCTCACACCTGCCTTAGTGGCTGGTGTGCTTAATTTTCATTTTGTCTTGTTTTGTCTCAAATGTTAAAAGAAAAAAGGTAAATAACGAAACGAAAAGGATAACGCAGGAGGTCACCTCAGACATCTCACGAAGAGGACGCACGCACACCGACGCGCCACTCGGTGCTGATCTTAGATCATGCGGGCGAGGAAGCGGTTGATGAGGGTGTCGCGGTTACCGAAGTCACCGCCCTCCACGAAGTGGCGGCGCTTCTGGCGCATGCCACCGGCCGGCGGGGCCAGCTTGAAGGGCCACAGACCGTGGGTCACGGTGCGGAAGTGCTTGCCGCAGGTGTAGATCTGGTTCACCACGTCCTCGGCGCAGACGATGTCGGCGTTGTTGTACTTGTCCTTGATCATCTGGTTGTCGTTGATCTTCACGCGCTGGCCGTTGACCTTCAGGAACCCGCGCTTGTACACCATCGCGCGGACGGTGGCGAGGCTCGGGTAGCCGTACGCGATGTAGGGCTCCACGGCACGCAGCATGTTCTCGATCGGCTTGTTCATCTTCACGAACACCGTGTTGAAGATCTGGCGCAGGCGCAGCAGCTGCAGGATCTTGCGCTGCTTCGGGTTCACCTTGGCGATACCGCGGATGCGGGTCACCACGGCCACCTTCGGCTTCGCCTCGAGGTAGAAGTTGCCGTGCGCGGCAGCCTGGCGGCGCAGCGTCACCAGCTTCTTCTCCGCACCGCGGTACTCGCGAGAGTACTTGCGGCCGCGGGTGTACGCGATCTTCTTCAGCGCAGCCTTCGCGGTCTTGCCAGCGGCGGCGGCCTTCTTGAAGCTCTCCGTCTGCTGCTGCTTGAAGGCAGCGCGCTTGATCGCGGACTCAGGGGCGGGGACAGCGGGCATTGCGAGATCCTCGAAGAGTTATCCTGTTGAAGCACAGACAGGAAGTGGGAGAGAAAGAGAGTGAGCAGTGTGCGTGAAGCGCAGAACATGAAAAGCACGAAGAAAAGGGTAAAGGGAGAAAAGGTGGATGTCGAGGAGCGAAGGAGGAGGTGGTGGAGAGAATTTAAAAAGTCGCAGCGTATTCTCACATAAAAGAGGAAGACATTAAAATGCGGCCTCCAGGAGGAAAGAGAGGAAGTAGAGCTACACCCACTGAAGCTGCTGACAGTGAAAAGCAGGTGGGCAACGGCGTCGAAGGTGCAGCGTACAAGTGTTCTGTGCCTCAGCAAACACGCTCGTGCGAAAGCTGCGCAGCGTCTGGCACTTCTCGAGCCCCCACACAACATCTCACAGCTCAAACAGAAGGCAACCACAAGGAGAGTCCCCTAAGTGAGCTGCAACAGCTTCGCACCATCGCATGCCGGAGTGAGGTACTTCAGTGCTCCACGGATTTTCACCGGAGCAGCACCGTCAACGCCTCCTGCGCTCATAGAAAGAAAGACTTGTTAAGAGAGAGTTGAACTCCAAATAAGAAAAGAAAGCAAAATAATAGAGAACAGTTCACGGTGCACTGGCCTAGTCAACACACAAACACACACACGCACCTAGCGTACCACAATAGAGCAGTCCCCAAACACACTGCGATTCTCTACTCAGCGCTGAGCCTGCCACATGCGTGGCAACCATCTGCTGGGAGGAAGTGCGTATCGGTGCGGCTCCTGCAGGATGCCTGCGCGGCGAGAGACCAGTCAACAACACACGCGCTCACCGACGCGCCACTCGGTGCCGATCTTAAATCATGCGGGCGAGGAAGCGGTTGATGAGGGTGTCGCGGTTACCGAAGTCACCGCCCTCCACGAAGTGGCGGCGCTTCTGACGCATGCCACCGGCCGGCGGGGCCAGCTTGAAGGGCCACAGACCGTGGGTCACGGTGCGGAAGTGCTTGCCGCAGGTGTAGATCTGGTTCACCACGTCCTCGGCGCAGACGATGTCGGCGTTGTTGTACTTGTCCTTGATCATCTGGTTGTCGTTGATCTTCACGCGCTGGCCGTTGACCTTCAGGAACCCGCGCTTGTACACCATCGCGCGGACGGTAGCGAGGCTCGGGTAACCGTACGCGATGTAGGGCTCCACGGCGCGCAGCATGTTCTCGATCGGCTTGTTCATCTTCACGAACACCGTGTTGAAGATCTGGCGCAGGCGCAGCAGCTGCAGGATCTTGCGCTGCTTCGGGTTCACCTTGGCGATACCGCGGATGCGGGTCACCACGGCCACCTTCGGCTTCGCCTCGAGGTAGAAGTTGCCGTGCGCGGCAGCCTGGCGGCGCAGCGTCACCAGCTTCTTCTCCGCACCGCGGTACTCGCGAGAGTACTTGCGGCCGCGAGTGTACGCAATCTTCTTCAGCGCAGCCTTCGCGGTCTTGCCAGCGGCGGCGGCCTTCTTGAAGCTCTCCGTCTGCTGCTGCTTGAAGGCAGCGCGCTTGATCGCGGACTCAGGGGCGGGGACAGCGGGCATTGCAGATATGTGCCGTAAACTGAGTAGAGAGAGAGGATGAGTGAGGTTAAAGAGCGTGTTCGCAGTGCACAAAGTATGTGAGGGGAGGTGTGTTAAATGTAAAATCAGAAAGGAGACGAGAGAGGGCGTAGGATGCGAGAAAGGACGGTAGAGGAGAGAGCATCAAAATGGAAATTGGCGATGGGCAAAAAAAATGGTAACACGGGCAAAGTAACATCCCGTCCGCTTCGACGGGCTTTACGTGCACGCCTCGTTTCCTTAATTCAGCGAATAGACCAGTTAGCTAGGCAAAACATTGTGCCGTGTGAGATTCACACGCTAGAGGGGTTACTATTACGCAACAAATACAGAGACACAATAAGGCAGATCTTCATCTACTGTTTGCTAGCTTCATGTGAGAGCAGCCCACATATCGTAAAAAGACTTTTCTTTGTTCTTCCGTTACGGTGTGTCGCTACTGACGCTGCTCGGTGCACCGATGCATTTCAGCAGCAAGGCGAGCGAGGGAAAAAGAGGGAAGCGGCGGAAAGACAAACACTGCATGTCGGTGCAGCTGAGGTATTGGTGTAGCTGCCACCGACACTCGACACACTACGAGCGCAAGAACGCAATGTAGAGAAGACTGCGAAAGGAGCGGAGGAGCAGATGAATCGAAGGCATAGCGGTTCAGGCAATAGCGGTACGCGTCTTGAGCAAGGACTGTTAAAGCCGTGCGGTGCTTCGTGAAATCATCGCCACGCATGTCAGCAACAAAAAAAAGCGAAAAAGAGAGAAAAAAAAGAAACGCACAAGAAAGAGAGAGAGAGCAGCCAAAAACAGCTCTCCTCGCGACTACACCTCGTCACTAACGTACACCTCCCCCGCCTTTGAGAACCGCAAGTGCTCCCGCTGCTGCACACGATGCGCGGCGTAGCGCTGGACGTGGCGCAGCACAAAAATGACAGGCAAAAACACAAAGCACCACGCCAGCGTTGCATAGACAATCATACGGCCACAGGACTGGAGAAAGGCCACGTAGCCCGCGCTCAACGCAGCCCGCAGTGCCGCCGCCGTATAGGCAGTTGTGTCCTCGCCTCGCAGCGTTCCCGTGAGGCGCGCGAAGGAGGGGAGCAGCGCGAACTGAAGCGGGGTGCAGAAGAGGTTGACGGAGGAGCCAACAACGAGCTCCGCCGCGCTGCACTTCAGACACCACCCAACGAAGAGTGTCACGAGAGAGGTGACCAGTGGGACGGGAAAGACGCCGCCGATGATGCCAATGGCAACGGCAACCGCAATCTCCAGCCCGGAGAGTTGCCGCAGTGGGATTAGAAGGCGCTCTCGCACCGCCTGTGTGAGTCTTTGGCGATGGCGGTGCATACTTGGCACGGCAACCGCACCACCATGCGCAGGGGATTATGGCGCGGGTGTGCTGAAGTACGCCAGTACACGAGAGGAGGCAGCGATGGAGCCGCGCGACGCGAGCGTCTTTTTAGGGTTGCTGCGGTCAGTCGACGTAGGAGGTACGGGCACGCAGCGGGGAGAGCATGCGGCAGAGGGCGGTGGGCACACTGGACGGATGTGCTCAAAATATGGCGAAAGGGAACGTGATGGAAGGCGGGAGGTGGCGGTGATTGCCTTTTTGTTAACACGCTGTACTCCTTGAGGATGCGGAGGGAGGAGAAAAAGAGGGGAGGGCACATGCAGATAAGTGGTGCAAAAAAAGACAAGAAAAGACACCTCAGCGTTGTTGTTTTCCTCGAAGAGGAGCAACAGAAGGAGACACTCTTTTTTTACCCATAAGGGCGTACCCACAAGGAGTCCACGACTCGTGCGATACCGGCGGGTGTGTAAACGACAACAACGAGAACAGCAGCGATCGCCACTCTCCTCCCTAAGCTCCAGACTTTTCATCATGCATACGAAGAAAAGAAAAGATGCAGACCAGCTTTTTCCAAGACGAACGTCGGAGCAAAACTTTGCGTTCTCTCCTGCTCATTGCACTGAACTGTAAAGAAGAACTTACGTTCTGTGAACCAGACGCCTTTCTCCGGAAAGACAGCCCCGAATAGACAACGACAACAACAGAAGGAGAACGCGACAACGCGCCAGGTAGATCCAGACGCGAAAAGCAGGAAGCGAAGCACCAGATGCAGAAAAAAAAGGTAAAACAAGAAAAACAAAATAGTGAGGAAAACGTGGCTAGGAGGAACTTGCCCTCTCTTGCCTGCATCCCTCTATGCTGCAACTCTGCGCCGACCTTCCAGCAGCTTTAGCAAGCACTCCCTGACGGACAAATAGAAAGAACACGTTAGCCCCGTTCTGGAAGGACTTAACCACACATAACACTTAGATTTTGAAGACGGCAGAGAAATAAAGTGCAAGGCGAAGAGCATCACCGCCAATTGAAGTGACACTCCACACACGCACGCGCACTGCGAAAAATGCCTTTCCTTCTCTTTCACACGCATGGCATCATTGGCACACCACCCACTTCCGGACATAGCGGGTTCACTTCGCCTTGATCACTTCACCCTTCTCCTGCATCGCCTTCCGCAGCCGCTTCTCCGCCATGATGTCGGCGGCAACCTCGTCGCTCACCTCCTGCGCCTCCACCACCTCAGGGATCCAGTGCATCAGCATCCGCTCAATCCCGCTCTTGAGCGTAATGTGCGACGACGGACACGACTTGCAGGCGCCTTCGAGCAGCAGAAAGACAGTGCCGTCATCCATGTCAATGAAGCGCACGTTGCCGCCGTCCGCGCGCAGCATGGGGCGGATGCGCGTCGCCAGCAACTCCTTCACCGCCAGCACCACCTCGTCATCGTTCTCCTCCGGCTCGGTGTCGTCGTTGTAACCCACCAGCTCCGCCTCACCAGCCTCCGACAGCACATTCTCCTTGCTCTCCGCAAACTCGATGATTACCTCCTTCACGGTGGGGATCAGCACTGCCCAGTCGGCCTGGGAGTGCTTGCGCACCGTCACGTACTCGTCTGCGATGAAGATAGCCTGCACGCCGGCCACGCCGAAGAGCGCCTCCGCCAGCGGAGAGCGGTAGGCGTGCGCCGGGGACGGGATGTCCATCGAGAACTCCGGCTTCAAAAAGGAGATGTCCATCGAGAAGAAGCGCAGGCAGTCCGGGTTGGGCGTCTCGTTCGTCTCCACAACGATTGTGCGGCGAGACGTGGCGGCGGCGGCGCTGGCAGTGGAGAAGGACGGGGCGCTGCACGACGCACCGCCGAGTGCAGCATTCATCGCCACAACACAGCCAACAGAACGCCGGAGGTGGCTGAAATGAGAAGGCTGCGCGAGGCGAGTAGAGAGAGCGGCGGTCAGCTTGTGTGATCGCAGCTGCGGTGCCGCCGTGACGGCTGCTAAGCAGCGAACAGAGCGCCTCCACATTGTGCTTGATAATAAAAGGGAGATATATGGTGGTGGACTTAATGGAGGAGGTCGACAAGAGGAAGAGAAGGGTACCTTCCGGTTGCGGCACAGAATAAGATGCGCAAAAGCGCGCACAAGCAGACAAACGTGCAAAAAGCAAATAACAGAAGGGTCCGGAGGAAACCAGCGCTTGCGAATATGGGGGAAAAATAGAAAGAAAAGAAAAAAGAAAGATCAGTTTATAGGGTATAGGTGTGTAAGAACGAAACTCGCTTATCTTTTTTCAGCAATTGCCAGTCCTGCTCAGGAGACGAGGAAGTGCCTGCCGCAGAGCACAGCAGCAGCGAGGCCTGTATGCGATTCGTCCGCACCTGTTACCTCGTTATCACGGGCGACAAATGCTAATGGAGGAAAGGATGAAAAAAAGATGTTCTAACAGCAGCGGAAGATGACGTCACAGACGAAAGAGATGTACGTCGTGAAATTAGGGAGGAGGAGGGGAAAAGCCAGACAACACACTGTTGTAGAGGCGTATCGGAGTGGGTGAGCTGATACTGTTGGGTGTGTAGTCGGAAAGGGTAATGGGAGACGTCAAAAAGGAGTTGAGAGGGAGGGAAAAAAAAGAATCAGTATCAAAAGTACTAAGACGTGAAGTTGACGTTGACGAAGTACGGGTGCAGCGGACATAGAGAGTCAGCGAGCGTAGACCGTGGATTTATTCCTTTCTTTCATGTGAGACAAGAGGCCGGATAGAGAGCGGTGGTCCTTCACGGCGCCACAGCGCAACAGTTCAAAGAAGCCGTTCGACAAACACCGAATCTCCACTTTTTTTTTTTTCAATTGCTTTGACTGATGCAGAACAGATCATTAGGTGTAGCACGCCAACCTCACACTCACAAACACGCAAGACAACCCGCAGATAAGCACACACATACACAAACACCACAAAAAAAGAAAAAGGGATGAGAATGCGGGCTTTGACCGGCCGCTGGTCCATGACCCAGCGCACGATGGTAGCCCCCCTGCGGCTCTCTCCCCCTATCACTCCTCTCTTCACACCGTCACGCGGCTATTGGCGTTCAAACGGATGAACTCCTCCACCGCCTTCGTGTTCATAAAGTCCGGCTGCACCTCCATCTCCTCTACCTCCGGACAAGGAAACATCAGCACGGCCGCCACACTGCCTAGCTGCGTCAGCTGCTCCCCCGTGACGTGCTTGCTGGAGAAGACGTTCACCGTCGACGACCCGCTGTGGCGCACCACGTTCACCAGACTGATAAAGAAGCGACGGACCGTGGGATCCTCGGAGCGGAAGACGTCGTCGCTGATCATCAGCGCATCGACCGCACCGGCCATCACGGCGTGGTAGACAAACTGCGGCGTGTAGACGCACAGGTCGGGGTCGCGGTTCATTGTGTTCTGGAACTTCTCCCACACGCGGATGTCATCGACACACTTGGTCGACTCCATCCGCTGAGCCACGCCGGGGTCAGCCAACGCCTCCTTCAGGCCGCTAATGGTGGTGGAGTTCACCTTGACGAGGAGGAACTTGGACAGGTTGAGAAACACCTCGCGCAGCGGCCCGTGATCGACACGCTGGGTCACCTCCTTCACGTAGGCGTGGAACTCTTCGCGGACGTGCCCCGGCGAGCACAGCAGCACGAGCTTTGTCTTTCCAAAGTCTACGTGCGTCGTCAGTGCATCGAGGACCTGCTTGAAGAATTTATCGATGCTCTTGTCCCGCGCCTTGCCGTCGCTCTTGTGCTTCTTCGAGATGGTGACTTCAATCTTGGCCTTAACGTGCATGAAGGACGGCGTTACGAGGATCACCTGCGCCTCGCCGAAGTTCATGAGAACCGCCGCCGTGTCTGCCTTGGCCGACTCATCGCAGGCGTCCTTCAGGCGGTCTTCGCAGACGGAGTCCCACTCCGCCTTGGTGATGCGCACATCCTGCGGGGGGTTGGCGTGCACCGTCAGCGTGTGGTGTGCCCCAAGCTTCACGAAGTCGTTTTCCTTCTTGTTCACGCCCTGGATGCGCAGCTCATCGGGCGTGAAGTCGATCTGCAAGACCTCGATCTCAAGGTTTAGTGTCCTCATCTCAGCCGCACCGCTGCCCAGTGCGTTATCGCGTTGCACCTTGCGGCGTGTCTTTGTCAGCACCAGGTCCCCCACGAGAATGAAGTTGTAGAGGTGCCATAAATCTTCGGAGGTGCCTACGGAGACGCCAACCTCAATGGACCCGTCTGGGTGTTGGGCCTTGCGCAGCAGCCGCATTGCGTACTTCGCACTATTTTCTCTTTTTTTTCGGAGTGTTCCGCCACCACCGCTTTTCCTGGACGGACCAAAGCACGTGTGCGTGTGTGCGTATATGCGAGGTGTGTGGGGGGGAAAGCAGAGAGATGAAAGAGAGACACAGTGCGCATAGAGGAAAAGGGAAAAAAAAGTAGAGAAGTTGGTCACAAATATGGCAGCTTCACCACACCAGCAATACTGTTGTGGTGGTCGCACTCTCAAATCAAGGATTTCATGGTGCTGCCTCGTATGGACGTCACCAGCGCTGGTGATATCAACACGGAGTGCGGTGCGTGCCCAGTTGCACTTCCTTCCATCTTCAACACAAGACATCGGCGCAGCGTCACAGCTGTCCCTTCGTCCCCATTCCCTTTCAAGTAGTTGATGCATCTCGCAGCGATAAGAAAGCCTTCATCCAAGCGCTTTTCACCTCTTCCGGATATCATTTCTTCTTTTTTAATTTACGTAACGTCAGCGGTGTCAACGAGCCGAAGTGAAGGCAGAAGCGCTCTTCAGCAACCCACCAAGGCCCTGATAATGGGTTTAGTGAAAATTATATTACCGTTTTTTTTAACGCGATGCCCCAACAACTCGCTCTCTGCCGCCGTCTCCACCATCACAGCGAGAAACACAGGGGAGCAATGAAGGAGAAAGAGAGACATGCACCGAAACACTCACACAGTGAACAACAATTACGTAACGGTAATGTACACGGGGCACACAAAGCTGCTCAACAGAAAAGTCATTTCCCCCTTTAACGCCTCCCTCCTACTCCTTCTCTTCTGCGGAAGACGACGATGGTGACAGCGCGGACTGTAGAAGCTCTTCTAACTCCGCCTTCCAGCCGAGCAGCTCCGCCAGCCTCGTCACGTTGCTCTGACAGTCACCGCGGAAAAGGACGTCGCGGCACAGCTCCGGGTGGGTGTCGTAGGCGCCGTACTGCGCGTAGCCGTCACTGGAGCTGGAGCTGGCCGTCTCTCCCTCCGCATCCTTCTCCGCGGTGCTGCGGTTGCCGCTGCTGTTGCCGCCATCCACGGAGGAGGCAGGCGACGCCGCCGCTGCTGCTGCGTCGTCCAGTGAGAGAGGCGGGTCGTCTGGGAAGCGGAAGAGAAGACCCCCTACCCGCTCCATATTGATGACCACACGTGGAATCGAATGCGGCACGAAGAAGGGAAGCGAGGCGAAGGGGTGCACCTGCAGCGACGTGCCGATGATGATCACCAGCTGCGCCACCGGGGCGTCGTGGTTCAGCGCATCAAAAAACGCGTCGGGCAGACTCTCCCCGAAGAAGACAACGTTCGGCTTCACAATACCACCGCAGTGGGGGCAGTGGGAGATGACGTTCTCCATCGCCTCTCTGCGGTTCTGCGCGATGTCGAACGGCGCGCGGCAGTCGATGCAGGAGGCCGCCGCGAAGGAGCCATGCGCCTCGACCAGCAGCCCCGGCGCGATGCCCGCCGCCTCCTCGAGGCCGTCGATGTTCTGCGTGCAGCACCGCAGCAGCCGGCCGTGGTCCTGCAGCAGCCGAATGAAGTAGTGGACGGCGGTGGGGCGAAAGTGGCCGGGCCACAGGTTCATCTCTTTGGCAATGCTGTAGAAGATGTCGGGCCGCTCACGCAGCAGCGGCAGCGAGAAGGCGTCCGTCGGGTCATCGAGCTCGTACTTGCCGAGATTGGCGTAGATGCCGGTGTTGGGGGAGCGGAAGTCGGGGATGCCGGCCGCAACACTCGCACCTGCACCGACAAGCACAAGAATGCGCCGCACATCGTGGCGGACTATGTAGCTGGCCAGGCCCTCCAAGGTAGGGTCGCCGAGGATGTGCTTCGCCGGTGGTGCGGCGTGCGTGGCGTCTCCGTCGGGGTAGTGCATGGTTGCCGAATTATTAACTTGTACGTATGTACGTGTGTTGTGCTGTGTAAGAGAAATCTTCACCTAGCGCAAACAATCGTGTTAATGGCAATTGGCGTCTGTGACGTTGCCTATTTTTTTTCCTTTCAATGATTCGTGGTTGCGTGATGCACACGCTGCTGTGGTGGGGGCAACACGTCCTTTTCGCGCTTGGTGGTCGGGAGCGCAGCAAAGGAAAACGATTGCATGTGCGAGACGGAGGGAGAGACAAAGCAGCACACAGGTGGTGAGACGGCAAAAGATCAAAAGCGGCAATTGTTTTCATTCTCCACGAATCTGCCCGATATCACCTCGTTAGTCCACGTCATCCGCAAATACTTCAGCACGAGAGCACCAACAGAAACAGCAGCTACACCGGAAAAAAAAAACTTGACAAGAACGTATTACGAAGCCCAAAATAGGAGCACCTTGACACGGCGACATCAATGACACCTCGCATTCTCTCTCTTTCCCTGCCCACTACGCGCATCGACCTCGGCATGTTTCTCAACACAATTGCCAGATCCTTTACTTTTTTTATCGAGAGTTCGGCGCGGCGGCACCATCCGCCCTCCGAGAGGCACCCATTCGAACAACAAGGAAAAGCTCAAAGGGAGAGGAGTTCAAAAAAGAGGGAGACACGACTCTTCGCTGTCGGTGAAACAGTGTGGCTTCCGGTGTGCAAGACACCCACACACACGCAAGGAGGGAAAGAAGGCGTCACCCAGCTTGCAACCTCTCCCACAACTGCGTGGACTCGCTGCCCGACGACGAAGATGCAGGAAACCAAAAAAAAACTCGAAGAGGCAAAGAAGCAAACTCCAGAAAAAAAAAGTACACGCTCCCGATGTTTGCTTCATTTCCGATGCAACTCGCAAGAGAGCGAGGGGGAGAAGAGAAGCGTCACGAGGTGCCCACGTCCTGACACTTCGCCGCGCAGCGAGAGAGGAGTCTTTAGGTACGCAATCGCGGCAGTCGGCTGTCCGCACCCCTCTCTCTTCCTCAACAGTGTTTAAGAATGGCGTTCCGCACCACCGTCTCACTGTACTGCAGACACCACGAGTGCGGCACCGCCTCGTCCTCCTCAATGACGAAGCCCGCCAGCCGGGGACACAGGCCGTGCACCTCCTCGGCAAAGTTCAGCGGCACCCACCCATCCGTCTTTACATAGTAGAACACCAGCCGCTCCTGTACACGCCGCAGCAGCGGGGCATCGGGCTGCAACAGCATCTGGAACTCCGTCATGGACATGTAGAAGACGTTGGTGAGACAGGCGCGGTGGAAGTGGTGGGCGAGGGACTCGCTAAAGGCAGCGGTGAGTTTCGGCTCGTGTCGCGTGATGAGGAGAAGACGCAGGCGGTAGGGGAGGAGGGCCAGCAGTGCAGCCAGCACCGCCAGGAAGAACTGCGCAATGGGGTTGATGAGAAACGGCGCCTTCAAGCCATTTGGGGAGTCTTTAATGTGCGACACGACCGGACACAAGCCGAAGTACCTCTTCACACTGGGGTAACGGGCCACCATCTGCAGAGCCACGAAGCCGCCAATGCTGTGGCCGCCTACGTAAATGTTGCCGTTGTACTTCCGCTCCACATTCGTGTTCAGCAGCGTCGTCATGAAGCTGTCCGCGACGTCCACCTGGTCAGCCAGCGTGAAGAGGCGGCCGCTGTTGAGGTCGGTGAGGCTGTGCCCCGCAAAGCCCATCACCAAGACATCGAACTTGTTGGTCGCCATCACGTCGCAGAAGTCTTGGTAAAACTGCACAATGCCGGGGTTGCCGGGGAACATGACGAAGAGCTTGCGGTGCGCACTCGGGGGCCGGCGTCCGTCGTTCGCCGTCTCCTCGTTCGTCAGGTACTGCAGGAGGCTCGAGGAGCTCTGCAAGATGTCCACCACCGCTCCGCCTGCTGCTGGCGAGCGCCACGCCACGATGGCGTTCGGCGACGTCATGGCAGCGAGAGGGAGGAGGAAGGCCCAAATGCACAGAGATGGTGGAGAAGAAGCGTTCGCAGCGCACACAAAGTGTTCGTTGAGAAACGCACGTAAACTATCCAATGGACGAAGGGAGTAATGCGACGGGGCAGTCTTAAGCGTCTCGCACACACTCTCTTCTGGCACCGCACGGAGTTACTTCTTCCTGACTTAAGAGAGTGCAAGTGTGTTTGTGCGTGTAGCGCAGCTCTTTTTAGAACTTACGAGATCAAATTAGAAACAAAGGTAATACAGTGTGGTGAATGAAAGACTGATTGGAAATCCAGCGGCCAAATCGACGCCCTTCACCGCACCAGAAGTCAATAATTGACTGCGAAGGCATTTTGCGACGAAAAGAAGGGAAAAGTGAGGAGAAAGGGGAGGAGAATAGTCAAAGAAGAGAGAGAGGTGAGGCGCGAGAAGAAGCGGCAGAAACACAACCTTGATTCCACATCGACATGAAATAATAATAATAACAGAATACGCGCAGTGTTACAGTTTTCCGTCTCTTTAACATTTGCCAAATGGATCCGATAAAGGCGGAATGTGTCCAACACACAGTTTACACGAATTGACCGTAGTGCTCTCCGTGACGAGTCGTCAACGTAGTGAGTGCTGTGCGACGGTGTGCGTGTCGGCACACCTGGAAATTGACGCGCGCGCCACCTCACAGAGTAGCCGGAAGGAAGCCGCAGACACGATGGAAACCGTTAAGCCACTTTCACCTTTGCCCGTGTTACACTCTTAACTTGCGCCACCGCTGCTGGGGTGTCCCAGGCGCTGCAGTGTTGCTCGCTTCAGTGCCAGCAGATCCTCATAAGACAACTGGGAAAGCTGCGCGTTGCCTAATACAAGCGAAGAGGTAGCCGCTGATTCAGTGTCGCTGCGTGGCCGCATTGCTGACAGCGCGTGTCGATTGGACGCGTCGGCCGACACCATTATTCCTCCAGCATCACTATTTAAACGGTTTGATGCTGCTCGACCCTCAGCAGGGAAAGAATCGGGTAGCGGGGGCAGCAGTGCATCTCCCACCTCGACACCGGCAGGTGGACGCCACCGCAGCGCTCGCAGCAGCGGCCCGTAGAGGCTCAGCAGGTACGCACGCAGGTCAGTGTCCTCCTCCGCCGCCTCGGGGTCTCGCACCACCAACATGCAGCTCTGCGGTGAGGCAAAATCAATCTCAACCGTGCGATCGATCTGGTAGAGCCGCGACGACGCAACGCGCTCCACACGCACCGCCCGCGGAAAGTTGTACGCCTTCAGCACGTCACCGATTGCGACGTCGACTGCCCGTTGCTGTCCAGCTGCTGGGCGAGGACACGGCTGCCCTGCTCCACCACCACTCCCGCAGTTGCCAAAGCGGCAAAGATCAGCGTTCACTGCCTCGAGGGCACGCAGCTGCTCCAGCACCGTCGCTGCTGACTGCGGGGCAGAAGAACTACCCGTCTCCGCTGTGGCGATAGCGTTGCTCTGTGTCGCTCCCTCTCGAAAGCGGTACCACGCCAGCGCAGAGAGCAGCTGCGCGTTCTCCTCTCGCAACGCGGTAGCATCCTCCTCCTTCCTGTGTGTGTTCTTCAGCGCGGCTTCTTTTTCTTTGGCCGCTGGACACACCGCAGGAGGCACAAGCGAGCGACGAGGAGGCACTTCTGCTGTGTTGAAGCCGAGCATCAACAGGCCCTGCTGCTCCTCTGCACTAAACAGTGGGCCCGTGCCGTCGCACACGGCCACGAAGCGGCGGTGCAGCTGACGCGTCAGAGACAGCAGGCGGCGCATTTCCGCAGCAGCCACGCCTGCCGAGTGCGCGGTGCGAGCGCCTTTTGTGCGTCCATCACTGGCGGGCTGCCGCTGCTGCTGCTGCTGTTGGAGGAGGTGTGCCTGCTCCCACTGCTTCTCGTAGGCGTCCTCTAACGCCCGAAAAGAGGCCTCACACAGAGGGAGGCGCTCAGCCATCTACAAATGCGCTGTGGAAAGTCAATGTAACGTCACCGTGGCCAAAGGATCAATTAAAAGATTTTGTAAAAGTGATGTGTTCGTGCTGCGAAGAGAGAGCAGGTAAAAGCAGAGACAAGTCTTAAGAGGAGAGAGTGAAAGATAAAGTCGAAGACAAGAAGAGGCCCTTTGCGCATGAAGTTATTGCCACATATGGCACACGTCTTCCTTCGGCGCCACGGTAACGAGTGTCCTCCAGACGTCGTAAGCGCACCACTATGCACGCGCTGGTCTCTATTTGGATGCTGCGGTCGGCCCTTTGCAATCAAACGAGGCTTAGCGTTGATATCATGCTGGCCGCGAGAGCACCACACGGAACAAAGCGAAAAGCTGGTGCACCGGGCTCATCACCTCTTTCCTTCAAAAGACACCTCGAGCATGTCAGAGATCAGTGCACTACCCTAGACTTTGTCCCCGCCTATGCGATTGAAGGCTTATGAGATACACACATGGCCGGTGCACAACGCAAACACCATCACACAAACACACACAAAATGAGAACAAAGAACGGAAAAAAAAAAAGAAAAAAAACGTCGGCAACACAATCGGGCACTGCGCACACCACGCACGTACCACCAACTCCCCTATCAAAAGCAAAATCGGGGAGTCGTGAGAACACACAGCGAGCTGACAAGGCAGACAGGGGTACAAGGGAGGCGAGTAAGAAGAGCAATACTGCAGGCAATGTACGTGCACGCGCATGTGTGTGTCTGTGAATGTAAGAGTTGTAGGCGTGTCTACATGGAGCGGGAGCTGACCTGCACACCAGGAATGAGTGACAGCGTCGTACTCAGGTACTTCTCCATTGCGGCAACGTGGCTGTTCTTGTGTGCCCACACCTCAATGCGCGCCGAGTCCTTGTACATGGCGCTGCCCTTGTGGCCCACACGCACAATGTCGCACGGCGTCTCCCCGTTGCACGCCTCGGTGCTCATCGACTCGCCCAGCACGACAGCGAGGACGTACGTGAGGGCCTCGCGGCACTGCGTCTTCGTCTTGCAGAAGATCGAGAAGCGGCGGCCGCCGGGGAAGCTCTCGAATTTGGGCTCGATCTTGTTGCGCGAGAACACAAGATTGTCGTCGTTGGGCAGGAGGGTGATGGGGGGCAGCGTGTTGATGGTGCTGTACACCTCCTCGATGGTGGACACGTAGCCCAGCTCCTTCGTCTGGTGCTCGTAGTCCTCGCCCTTGCTGGCTGGGATGTAGAAGACGAACCACTTATCCTTCAGATGGTGCAGCGGCTGCTCTACGCCCTCACCTTGGCTGCCGCTGTCCGACATGGCACAGAAATAAGGAAAAGGCTAAAGAAGAATGTGGAAGAAACAAACGTGACCAGAAAAAATATATAACAGCAGGAGAGAGGCCGTGATGGTAGGCGTACGCGATGCAAAGGGCACTGCTCTTAGAGTGAGGATACGCAGTGAGTGAGAAATAGAGAGAGAGAGAGAGAGAGAGAGGTTGTGGGTTAAGGAAGGAGCGACAAGAGAGACAAACAAAGAGATTACATATGAAAAAGGCAGCTAGCAGGCACCAGCCTTCGGCCCCTTCTTTTCCTTCGCTATCCGTCAAATGCAGCGTCTCTTAGGAGAGCTACAAACATAATTGTAACTTATTGATATCTCTTTCTTTAATGGTTACACGTCATGCTTATGGAGGCATCACTGCCGTAGTCGAAGCGCCACTTCATTGGCTTGGCGGTGCTCTCCGTAGCGCTTGTGTGTGTCTACACACTGAAACTCTCATGCCGCCGCTACGGCAGCTTTACGCTGGGCATCTCCACCCGCAGAGCCGACGGTGCCTCTGCCATCCCCGCCCCACTCCCGAGCGACAGCGCAGCGCGGCGCAGCAGCTCCAGCATGTCCCGCCCATGCTGCTGGATCACCGCGTCGTGCATGTCAATCTCGGCCGCCCGCACCGTCGCCGCGTTGGACGCAGCACCAACAGCAACGGCGGGTGTCTGTGCGAGCGCGTCAGCTGGTCTCCCTCTGTAGGAAGCCATGGCGGACGCAAGGCGCTGGCAGCCCTCGACGTCCACCTCCGTCAGCAGCAGCGCCGCACTGCCCTCGCTGTGGCACAGCGCCGCCACCACCTTGCCCAGCGCAGCCGCACACGCCGCCTTCGCCATCTCGTGCGGAGAAAGACGAAAGACATCGCGGCAGAGGTCACAGAGGGCGGCGAGCGGAACACGCGGGTGGACAGCGAGGACGTACGCCCCCACGAAGTGCAGCGTGGCGACCTGCACGAACATCTCAGACGTGTTGTGGCACAGACGCACCAGCACATCGAAGAGAGAGGTGTGGCGGGTGCGGCGCAGGACGTCGTCGACGTTGCGCAGTGTGCGGGCCTCGTCGTCGTAGTCTGTCCACGCCAGCAGCACATCAAGCAGACGCACACGCAGCCGAGGCAATTTCGCGGATACACCGGAAGCCCTTGCAGTCGCAGTACCAGCGCTGCCAGCAGCAGCGGTAGGCAGTCCAATGTGTGTTGCGAGCCACGCCGCCACGGTTGGTTCCCCTAGCACCGCCCAGACTACATCCGCAATGTAAGACGAGTCTACAGAGTCGAAGCGGTACATGCAGAGCCACGTGATGCAGTGCACCGCGCGCACCGCACAGCCCACCTCATCCACGTCGTACAGCACGCGTGTGAGAGTCAGCAGGAGAGGCTGCACCACCGGCACCAACAGCTGCGGGTCCGCCACGTCGTGCACGACGTCGTCGACGCTGCGGGAGAGTGTCGTCAACAGCATCGCCACCTCCACGGCAGCGCGGCAGTCCAGCGCGGCTTGCAGCTCCGTCAGCAGTCGCTGCCACTGCGCCGCCACCGCCACCGCCGCTTCGTTGTCCGCCCTAACGCTCCCCTCTGCCAGCGATGATGCCGTGCACGCGGCGGCTGTGGTCGCCTCGCTCAGCTGGTGCGTCGCCTCCGCAATGCAGCGCCGCAGTGCCGCCGTGACCTGTGCCGTGAGAGCGAGCACATCGACGTCGTCACTGTGCACCTGGGCGAGTACCCCCGCAGCCGGCCGGCCTTGCGCATCCTCCCTCAGCATGGAGAGTGAAGAGAGAAGAGACTCGGCGGAGCGGACGAGTCGCCGCAAGAAGCGCCGCTGCTCCTCTGTTGTTTCTACTGGATCGTAGGCGGTGCGTGTAGGTGCTGCTGTTGCTGCCCTTTGTAGTGCGCTGCGCAAACTAGCACAGCCCAGCAACGCGTCCAGCATGCCCAACGCCCACCGATACAGCACCGCAGAGAGCCCCAACACACGACCCAGCAACGCCAAGGTGGAAGGCAGGGTGAGATGCTCACCGGTGCCGAAGATGGCCGCGGATGGGGCCTCCAAACAGAGCCGCTCAAGCAGCGACACCAGCGGAGGAGGAGACGCACTGAGCGGAGCGGTCGCATGTGCGTCTTCTTTTTCGATCGCAGAGGAAGAGAGAGATTCCACACCGGTGGCGTACAGCTTCAGCTGGCACGCCTCGATGATGGCCTCCACGCAGGCGTGAACAAAGCCGGGCGGTGGCGGAGGTGAGGACAACAGCAGCAGCCACGCCAGCCCCGTCGATAGAAGGCCGCTCGTATGCGTGTTTGCTCCGTATGTAACTCGAGAAGGTGTTTCTGCGGTGAGGCTGAAGGTGTTGGTTGGCTCAGTACTGCAGGCCTGCACCAACGCATGCGCTGTCATGCCGTGCAGCGACGAGTTGGAGAGGAGAGGCAGCAGGAAGCCTCGCAAGGCAGCAGACAGGCGCTGCAGGTCAGGAGATAGGGATGCAGCCTCTCCCTCATCTGACCAACGCAGCGACAGCGCGCAAAGGTTCAGAATCCCGGGTGCGGTCGCCGGCAGCACCTGCGACACCGCACCCGTCCCGGCACCGAGGGCAACACCCTTCACCAGCGACGTCAGCCGCAGCAGCGCAGCCACCACCGCATCGTTCTCCTCACCACCACCACCGCTGGCAGGAACGCCGTCACGGCGGAGCGAGAGACAGCCGAAACCTGGCGAGAGGATACTGCGATTCGTGTAGAAGAAAAGTCGGTAGCAGCGGGGAAACTGGGGACTGGAGCGTGCCGGGACGCGCACCAGCGTGTTGAGGAGACGCGTGGTGAAGAGGTGCAGGCGCTGCTCCAGTGTCTCGACTGGAAGGCGCTGGTTCAATGCCGCCATGCGGGCAAGAAAGCGGGGCTGCTGCTGCTGCTGCTGCTGCTGCTGCGCGGCAGTTTGGCGTTCATCGGTGCTCTTCTCCGCCGCGTGCTCCTGCAAGAGGGACAGCAGCTGTGGGGCGAGATACGTCACCTGCGCCTCGACAGACGGACTGCTCATGCGCACAACCCGTTGCCGATCGGCATCGACGTGCTCCTTTGGTGCCTCCAACACCCACACGAAGGGCGGCGGTGGCGCCGTCAGCACGCGCACAACCAGCTCAGCAGCCTCGACCGTCGTGTCTGCCTCTACGCGGTCATCCAGCAGCAACACACGCAGCAGCGCGCGTACCCCGTTCGCACGAGAGGACACCAGCCCACTCAGCACTTCTGCGATGAAGGCCTTGCGGCGTGCAAAGCGCGGTTGGGCAAAAAGCTCCGCGGCGATGACGTTCTCCACAGCAGTCGCGGTCGCTCTGCCACTGCCTTGACGCACAGCGCCAGGATCGAGAAGAGGGTAGAGAGCCTGCAATACGTCCCGCAGCGGCAGCGAGGCGGGCGACCAGCACACGTACATGAAGACCGCAGAACAAAACTGCCGCTGCGCAGAGCTGACGTAGGCGGTCGATGCGTTTTCTGCGCTGTGCGCTGCTTTAAGTGAAGGTGGCTCAGCGGGAACCACGTACACCTCTGGCACGGTGTCGACGTCCATCAAGTACAGACAGGCGGCCAGAATGTCCTGCGTGTAGGCGGAGGTGACAAATCGGGTTTCCGCGGACGGCAGCGAAGGCATTTCGTGTGTGGAGGGATACAGTTGTGGTGCAGTATGGGTGCAAAATAGCGGAAGGTAAAAGTGCTCGTAGAGGTCGGCCATCGCAGTGAAGACCATCATCTCCAGCTGTGGGCCGTCGGAGAGGAGGGCGGCGCGGAGGTGCTCGCGGAGGCGCAACACGCGCTCGTGGAGGCGGCTGAGCTGCACGACGGAGAGCTGATCGCCCTGCGCTGCTCCGCTGTGGTCCTCTCCGTTCATTGTGTAACGTCTGCCTCGTGAGTTTAGACGGTGCTTTCCTTTACGTCCGGAACAGGGGGAGAAGTAGGAGGCGAAGGAGGGGAGAGAAGGAAAGTCGAAGTTGGTGCCCTTTCTTTCAAGATATGATCTAGCTTAAGGTGCCTCTCTCCTTCTCTTTTCAAGCACAAATGGCACTCGTCGTCATCGAAGCCAGATTCTAAAGCAACTGAAAACAAATAGCTTTGCGACAGCTCCGTTTCACCGTACCACACCATCCGCAGTCGTCCTCTTATCTAGTTTACAAGCGCGAGTCGCACTATCAACTTCCATTTTTTTCTTTTTCATATTGCGGTTTGTCATCTTCTATTGAGGCAGCCGTCTATTCTGCAGCAGCAGAGGCAGCGGGCTCCGCGCACCCACTCGCCGCAACCTTCTCCTTCACTCCCCTCCGATACTGCTCCTCCTCCACCTGCAGCTCGCGAAGGTCCTCCGGCCACACCTTGGGCGAGCGCTCCAACTCCGCAGGCGTGTAAAGACACGTCGTGTTCTCCTTCGTGCAGACGCGCAGCGCACACAGGTCATCAAAGCGGTCCTCCTCGACAAACATGGAGGCCAGAGACTTCCAGTAGGGGTAACTCTTCTCATGGAGCGCAACACGTGCGTGCGTGCCAGCCAGGCGGCGGCACTCGACCACGTACGGCAACATTTTGTCCGCCACGAGAAGTTGGATGGACGTCACGAGATCGCGGTAGAGACGCGGCAGAGCGACCAGCGGCACCAGCGATGGATTTGTCGGCTCACGCCGTAGCAGGTAGGCCAGAATCGTGTCTTCCTCTGCCCAGTTGGTGGCGAGAAAACTGCGCGTGAAGGCGTCGAAGCCCATCGGGGAAAACATCACCAGCGAGCACAGCTCCAGCAACTCGCCGAGGCACTGCAGAGGGAAGATGAGAGACGCGCAGAGGAAGACGTACACGACAGATGTGTTGGCCTGTGTGGGGGCAAGAGGTGCAGAGCTGCCACCCGGTGTGGACGCAGCCGCAGCAGCCGGTTGGTGTGTCGCTCTGTGAAGCCTCTCCTCCATCACGGCTCGCAGCTTGCGACGGCGGCGGTGCCAGTGAGCGCTGTCACTCGTGCCACTGCCACTGCCAGCGCTGCGGGTAAAGCAGAAGTCGCCCAGCTCTGGTGCCTCCCCTTGCAGCAGCGGCAGCAACAGCTGCTCCACCACGTGGTGCGTTAAGGGTGCGCCATCGAGCTCCTTGCCGTGCAGCTTGTCCAGCTTGCGCAGCACACCCATAGCGAGATACGTGACAGCCGTGCTCTGCGCGTAATTCGGGAAGACGGCCCGTCCACCGCCACGGTACACGTCGGCGAGGAGGTACCAGTCGCCCTCCTCCAACTCCTCCAGCTTGCTTAGCGCCTGATCGCGCCACTGCGCACTCGCCGCGTACCAGCTGATGACAGCTGCTGCCCGCCGCGCTGCTGGCCGAGTCTCTTCGAAGGCTAGCTTGTGCACCGCAACTAGTTCCTTCAGTTTTGCGAGTTGCTGTCGTGTGGACTCGGAGGAGACGTGCTGGTCGTACAGCGTGCTGAAGAGGACGTCGTTGCGGTCCAGCAAATTCCACAGGAGGAGCCGTGCGTAGGGAGAAAGACCTTTCAAAGAGCCGTAGGCGTCGAGGTGCGTGGCGAGCACCACATAGGCACGATGCAGCAACTCGTCGTCCACCACGAAGTCGTCCGCCGCAAACGAAGCAGCCTTCTTGGGCAGCGAGAAGATGCGATACTCGTCCAGCACAGGCTTGCGCCGCTTCGGCTCCGTCAGCTGCACCACCGTGTTGACCTCCGGCTGGGCGTGTTGGGCAGGCAGCACCACCTCATAGCCGGCCCGCTGCCGTGCGTGCTCCTCCTCGCTGCGCTTGTCACCCTCGTAGCGTAGCGGCACCGGCATTGCCATTGTGGTGCGCAGACTGTACGAGTAGCCGCTCGTGTCCTCCTCCATCGTCACCTCCGCAAGAAGAGCGGACAGAGGGCCAAACTCGGCCTCGGGGAACCCTTGCTCCTCCAGCAGACGCAGCAGTCCACGGCACAGCCCCGCTACATCAGACGCGTCAGCGCAGCCGCTGACACACGCCTCGAGAGCCGTCGCGAAGGCGGCCGCATAGGCGCTGTACTTTGGAGCCGCTGCCGCTGCATCCTCCTCGGGCAGGTGACGCTGGGCAACGGCCCACATCACCGACAGGGCAGAGCGGAAGCTGCGGAGAAGATCATCTCTCGACTCGGGTGCTGCTCTAGCCACGGCAAGACAGGTGGAGTGGATCTCGTGCATTAGGCGGTAGAAGAGAAAAATACTGACGTCGTTCCACAAGAAGCTGCCGAAGCTCGTGGCGCCGTCCGACTCCTCGGAGAGCGAAGGAGAGCGGCTGGGGACGGCGGGTGACTGTGGTGGCGGGTGGGGCGAAGACGGCACGAGTGCGGCCTCTGCGGGGTCGAGAAGTGCGCCAGCCGTTTGGCGGTCACGCTTGCGGGACATAATCGGGAAGGTTTGCAGGAAAGAGAGACTGTGGATCTTCACCGATGGTCCCTTTCACTGCAAAAGACGGATGCGTGTAGGCACCAAATGAGAACGCCAGTCTGCACCGGATTAAGCAGAGGTGTTCTGGTGTAGTGGCACTGAGCTGTGCGTCTATGTGGGCTGACGAGCAGCAGCAGCAGCAGCAGCAGCAGCAGGAGCAAGGACAGAAAAGGTAGTATGGAAAGAGAGAAGATACACGCATGAATCATTAAGGCAAGCAAGCCGGAATGTGCTGCTTTATAACGGTCAAATGGTTCGCCTCCAACAGAAGACTCAGAAAACGCCGTATCTCTTCGCTACGCCGGCAAAAACCTTTCTTTTATTAGTTTCCGCTGACAATTAAAGCCCATACACGCAGCACCTTTTTTAATTGCTCTATTTTATTTTTTTGTTAATTACACGTGAAGCAAAAAGCCACTCTTACGGCTATGTGAGCGGCTTAGGCGCCGCACTCTCTTATATCTCTGTGAACAGCACACACACACACACGCACAACAGCAACCACCTCAACACCAACACGAGCACACCACCAGCGACACCCTTTTTCAGAACAACAAACAAACACACACACACGGACACAAACACAGAGCCTAGATGTAATCTGGGTTGGAGTCCTTCACCTCCTGCACCAGACGCAGCGGCACACCACGGAAGCCGAACTCCTCCACAATGGCATTCTTCATCATCTCCTGCAGTGACTTGGGCAGCTCGTTCTCCTCCTTCTTCGTCTGCAGCTGCAACAGAAAGGTAGGCGGACGGGTGTTGATTTGGGTAATGCGGCCGACCCGCGCGACGTGGTACGGAATCACGACCGACTTCTCCAGCTTCCGCCAGAACTTCGTCAGCTCGGAGCGCCGCACCCGCTTGTTCCACGTGTCGTACAGCTCCAGCACCTGGTCCATCAGCAACGTGAGGTTCATGCCGGTGTGCGCCGACACAACCACCGCGTTGCTGTACTTCACCTCCTGCACCTGGCGCTTGATCTTGAAGTCAATGGCCTCGGCGGTGGCGCTCTGATCCAGCACCGCGTCCCACTTGTTGGCGCAGAGCACGAAGGGGCGGCCCTCCTGTGCGATGCGGTGCAAGATGGACATGTCGTACTTGTTTGGGTGGCCTTCGGTGGCGTCGAACACCACGATCACCACGTGCGCGTAGCGGATTTCACTCAGCGTCAAGCTGTGCAGCCGCTCGATGAACTCGCGGTCGGTGCGGAAGCGCTGCCGGGCCAGCCCCGCCGTGTCGATGAGGCGCAGCTTCTTTCCCTTGTACATGCAGGGGATCTCGATCGGGTCGCGGGTCGTGTTGGTCTCGTCCGCGGCGCGGTTGCGCTCGTAGCCGACGAGGCGGTTGATGAGACTTGTTTTGCCGCTGTTGGTGCGGCCGACGATCGCGACGCGGATGTAGCGGTCGGTGCAGTTGCGGTCGCGGATCTCCTCCATGGCAGCCTCGTCGCCACTCATGGCCAAGTCCTCAATGTCCCAGTCGTTCTCCACCTTCCGCATCGCGTGGAGGTGGTGGAGGGGCTCGACCACCGCCGACAGCATCTCCAGCCCCTCCCGCTTCCGCGCAGAGAACGGAATCGCACTCCCGAGGCCCAGCTTGTTGTACTCCTCCAGCACCAGCTCCTCCTGCTCCTCCGGCACGAGGTCCATCTTGTTCACCAGCAGACAGGTGGGCATCTTCTTGGCGGCGAGGTACTGGATCAGGTCGTGCTCCTCGGCAGAGATGTCCTCATCCACGGCAGCCACAAAAATGGCGGCGTCGGCCGTCTCGATCGTGCGAAACGCCTCTTCTACCAGGCGGCCACCCACCAGCCCCGGCGTGTCGATGATGGTGAAGTGCAGGTCGTCCAGCACGGCATGCGCCTCGACACAGTCCCGCGTGACGCCGTTGAAGTCCTTCACGATGTTCTTCCGCGCCGGCACGGACGGGTCCTGGCAGAGCAGATTGAAGAGAGATGACTTGCCGCTGTTCATGCGGCCGACAATCGCAACGCGCAGCTTCTGATCGCCGAGCGTCTTCACCACCGGAATCCAGCCAGCGACGCGGCGGCGCTGCTCGTCGGTGCGGGCGGCGTCCTCCATCGCTGGGGAGATGTCGTTGAGGGCACTGCCGGAGCGCCGCACCTCCGCCCGCCAGTCGAAGTGGAGACCGCGGCTGATCTGGCGGCGGCGGGGCAGCGCATTCGTCATGTCACCCGCCGGTGGTGCTGAAGAGACGGAGAAGGATGAGGACGTCGAGGAGACGCAGCGGGTGGATGTGGTGAGGGGAGAAAGGTGGACGGCAACGGCAAGGGCGTGCAGCCGCCCACCGCGGCAAGGCAAATTGAGAGCGGTGAGACGAGCCGCTCGCATCGTTTTTGTTACTGTGCTTCTACGTACAAAGGGTCGGGAACAAGGGAGACGCAACACTTCTGCTGTGAAGGACAGGCGTCGACAACGTGGTTGTGAAGAAAATAGGAGAATGAGAATTTAAAAAGAAAAAGGAGGCATTACGAATGTTGGCAGCACACCAGTAGAGCAACACAGTGACATTCTTTTCATTGTGTGGGACTCAGTCATTCTGTTTTCTGCTGCTACCACCGCACGCGTCAAAGCAACGCGCACCCCTTTGCAGGAGCTCTCTCTCACTCTCTCTCTCTCTTCGAGTCTGTGTGCGCAGCCCTCGCAAGCAGCTCACCTTTGCAAAAGTGCTTCGTTGGCCATAAAGAGTTAAAATCGTGAGACAGACAATCATGTGTGAGTTGAATCACTTTTGAAAAAAGGCAAATTTTGATCTCTCTTTCGCCGCCTCTTATCTTACTGCTAAAAACCGCAGTGGAGAGCAACGCACACGACGAGCCAGAAGAGCAAAAGACGGAAATAGATATAATGCACCGTCAGTGATGACTCGACCAAACAACTTTATCACACTGCCACCGGGACGAGAGCAGTAAAGGCCGGTGGAGAATCGAGACCGTTTTTCACGCGGCTTCATCTCTGAACACGTGTTTGCCTCACTTCAGGTACGCCTCCAGCTTCTCCTGCAGCATCGCCTTGGTTGTCTCGCTCCTTGCCTTGGGCAGACACGTCTCCAGCAAATAGTTTGCCTGCTCTGCGTGGCCCGGCAGTGCATCCAACACGAGCTGCACCAGCTCCTCGTCGGGTGCCACCTTGCTCAGCTCCCGCCGCACCACCGTCACAATCGGGCGTCCATCTTGCGGGTTGAAGCACTTCGCCTCGATCATCGCCTTCACTGCCTCGGTGTCGATGTGGTCGCAGGCGGTCATGAAAAGCTCGTCAAGGTGCTCCGCCTGAATCGTGCCCGCGCGATCCTTCATCAGCTCGAACACCGGCGTGAGGGGCAGCACGTTGCTGTGCATGATCGACGTGCTGACAAGAATGGCAAGCTGGTGGTCGGTGGCGCGCTCCGCGAATGCCATCGTTGTCGCCGAGTCCCACCGCCGCTCCACGAGGTCGACAAACATGTGATCGTTCACGTTGGCGCTGACAAACTCGGGCTGCTGGCGGAGCGTCTTCATCAGCTCGAGATTGTTGTTGCACAGACACTCGTGCAGCCTGTCCTGAAACGACTGCTGTTGGCCCATTGACTTTTTACCTTATCTTTTTGTGTGTGTGTGTTGGTGTGGATGTTGTTCAAGTTGGATGTAGTGAGTGGGCTACACTGCTGTGTTATCTGAACTGAGAGTGACCAAGTACCGTGCGAGATGGAGCTGACACAACGGAGATGGGAGAAAGAAGCTTTTTAAAGGGTGGGCGAAGAAAAAAAAAAAAGAACTACAGCTGCTGGATAAGGCAAGTGGTTGATGCGCCAGTCAACAACTCGGTAATAAAAACAGAGAAATAAGGCCAGAAGCGTGGGGTGCGGTATGTGCGAGCCTACGACGCGGCTTCAAAGATATGACGTAAGGGATGTGGAGGGGTGGTCACGGTGATCTGCGGTGTTGTTGACGACAAGGGACGCCATTGAACGAGAGACGAAGGTGCAGAGAGTAGGAGACACAGAAAAAGATTGCTTCAAGGAGCGCGTCGGTGTGTTGCTCAGGGAGGAGCTGCAAAGCAGGACATGACACCAGAGTCACGGTGTGATCCAGAGGGCGACAATAAGATGAGCTGCACCGCCACACCACGCGTTAAAAAGGGCAGCAAGAAAAATCATTGCACCGCTAGTTTAGAAAACTAAAGGGAAAATAAAACGTGGATATCCGCAATCGGATGCACTTCTTCTGGGAATTTCTACATCTCTTGTCTTTTTGCGCCATCTTTGCAAGTGTGTACGCACGAATCCGAAACAATGACAATCAGCAGACGCACACCGCAACACTCAGGCCAACACCGCGCAGCTACCCCGTATTCCAGAAAGTAGATGCTCGGCGTCAATCCACGAGAAAAAGAAAAAAAGGTTACGCACAACAATGCTGAAGAGGGCGAAAAAAGAGACGTGGCGCACAAAACAATTGCTTTGAGTAGCCTTGTCTCCTCCTCTAGTACTCGGTGCTGCAGTAATTGATCAGGACACGAGACAGCAGCACCGGCAGACTCGCCACGAGAGGGCCGTACTTGCCGGTGTTCTCATAAAGGTCAAAAAGCGGTGCGGCCACCAGCTCCACCCCCTCCTGCATCAAATTGAAGTAGACCGTCGGCTCCAGGTGCACGAGAAAGAGGGTCCGCACCTCCCGCACACTCCCTGAGGCGATGTGCGCCGGCACGTAGGGGTACATGTGTGGCGTGAAATGCGGGCGGTACCACGTCGCCATCACCTCGCCGACGCGGAAAAAGTCGCCGGCCTTCGAGGCGTGGTGCGCCATCGTGACATCCACAACGGTGTCCGGTGTGGCCGCGCTGGCTGCCTCGGCCTCCGCTGCGGACCTCTTCGACTCGTTCAGCAGCTGCTGCCCCAACTTGCGCAGCAGGCAGCTCTCCTCCGCCTCGCCACGCCGGCAACGACCACCGGGCAGGCGGTAGGTGACTTCCGCGTTGGTGTTGGACGGCGGCACAGCACGCAGGCCGTCGGCGTCGCGTGCACGCCGGCTCGTCTGCTTCAGTAAGATGACGTGCGGGTGGCGGTGCAGGTGCACAAGGAGAACACCCTCCACTGAGTGCACGCACTGCTCCTTCTCACAGCGTGCCTTGAGTGTCAACAGCTTCTCAAGCGCCGTCTTGGGCCGGTGCAGCACACCTGACCCGTTGGAGCCCATTGCGATTTCATTGCCCGTTGCCCCGCCGCGGCCACCGCCAGCGACGTCGGCGGAGCTCTGGGAGTAGTTCTCCAGCGGGTACACGTCGAGCTTCGCCTTGAGAGACATCAATAGATCGACGCTGCAGGAACATTTTCAGAAGGGGATTAAAAAGATGTGTGCGGGAGTGTGGTGAGGTTTTCACAGCAGAGAGGGGAGAGCGCGGCGCAAAGGAAGTAGAAGTAGAGACAAGTGCGAGAGACGTTTTTGCGTGCCGGGTGCCGGTAGCTAAAACATGCGTTGAAACGAATGGCGTTACTTGCCTTACCTGTTTCAAAGAGAAGCCCTGACTTCCTCTCTCTCTCTCTGCTCTTTCTAAAGAGAAAGCATGCAACTTCATCGCATCAGGCAGTGACAGGTTTATAAAGTCATTTTGAATCTCACGGAAGAGAAAGAAGAAAAAAAAAGCGCTAAGAAGAGCATAGAAGAGCTCAGAAGAGAAAAAAAAAACTTCGCAGGATGGGGGAACAGAGCTGACGTCATTTATAACGGTGCAGGACAAAGTAAGTGCAGAGCATCCAGCTCCACAGCCACAGTGGTACTTCTCCTTTTTTTTTCTCTCTCTTTCTTTCTTTTAGTTCCACTTCTGGCTGAGGAGGTACTGCGCAATGCTTGCACCGTCCCGCTTTGCCCACGCCGCGTTGCACAGGAGGCCCTCAATGCCCTGCAAGAAAGTCATCCGCAATCGCGCCTGCATCTCCGCCGAGAGTTCACCCGCAAAGAAGGTCTGCAGCTGCACCGCCACCCCGGCGTCGCTGCCGTGCTCGATCATCTTTACAAGTCGCGTCAGCAGCACGGAAGGCAGCTTCTGCGACAGCTGCGGCCAACGCGTCATGACCTGCTCCGCGAACAAGCCCTGCGTGTCGGGGCGTGCAGCGAGGCCGGCCATCACCGTCATTACGTCCTGGTTCGGCACCGCGTCGGAGAGCAGGAAGTCCACCAAACCCGGCACACCGTTCTTGGGGTCCGGCACCGCAGCAAGAGCACCAAGGTAGTGTGTGCGCAGCTCCGCATAGTCCGTCGCTGTCACGAGCTGCTTTACCTCCGCCAGCGCCTCAGGCCCGCCCTCGCACACCCGGAGGCTGTACACGGCCTGCACAAGACTCGCAGGGATCGCGTGTGTGCGCGCTGCGTGTACGCCGTCCGCGCCGCCCTCAGCGTCTCGACATCTCCGCAGGCGAGAAGGCGGCCGTACAGCAGCGCCTCCACCTGCTGCGCGCGGTACCCGCGTTCTGCCGCCGGCTGCGTGCGCAGACGCTCCATAGCGGGCCGATAGAGTCGCCGACAGTACGCGTTGAAGGCCTCCGCGACGTCCGCCGCTGCCCCACCCAGAAGCGTGCGCAGCTTCTTCTCGAACTCCACAACCGCACACCACACCACGTAGCCGTCCTCGCCGCCGTAGTGTGCCAGCAGGGTGAGGGCGGGAACGGTGCCACCGCCGTAGCCGCCACGCGCAAAGGCGGCAGCGTCCGCAATAAGAGAGTAGCGGTCGGTGTCGTTGATCGCCTTCGACTCCACCGCCCGGACAAGACTGTGCAGCATCTCGTCTGTGTACTGCACTCTGCAGAAGGCGATCTGATCACTGTTCACCTTCACCCACGACGCATTGGGGACGTGCACTGTGACGCTGCGGTCCACCATGAGCAGCGGGACGGTGTGCACCTCCTCACTGCCGCCCGCTGCGGTGTTGCCGGTGCTGTAGGTGTAGTACATCGGGATCTGCCAGAGCGCAGTGTTCTCCTCTGGCGTGACGTCGTTGGCAGCAAGAAAGCGGTTCTGCGTCAAGGTGAGCTGCTGCGTTGAGAGGTTGTAGGAGGCCTGCAGGTAGGGGTAGCCCTGCACCTGTGTCCAGCTCTGCAACACGGACTTGAGGTTCGGCGCGGCGGGACCCGAGAGACTCTCCCACAGCTGCGCCGACGTGGCGGCCGCAAAGGCGTAGCGAGACAGGTAGCGCATCAGCCCTTTCTGCAGGCCGGCCTCGCCAACAAACTTCGCCGTCATGCGGAGCACCATGGCGCCCTTAGAGTAGCTGATGGCGTCGAAGATGCCGTCCACCTCCCGCACATCCCGCAGCACCATCTCGATCGGGTGAGAGGAGCGCAGCGCGTCAAGCTGAAAGGCGCGGCTGCCTTCGTCAAAGACAAACTGCGTGTCAGCCGCCCACTCCGGAAAGAGCTTGTTGACCGACCAGGTGGCCATGTAAGTCGCAAAGGACTCGTTCAACCACAAGTCCGACCACCACGCCATCGTCGCGAGGTTGCCGAACCACTGGTGGGCCAGTTCGTGCGCCACGACGGTGGCCACCCGCTCCCGCTGCGCATCGCTGCCGTCCTCGGCAACCAGCAGCGTCTGCTCGCGAAAGGTGACGCAGCCCCAGTTCTCCATCGCACCAAAGGCGAAGTTTGGGAGGGCGATGAGATCCATCTTTGGCAGCACGTAGCGGCACTGGAAGTAGTCTTCGTAGAGCGGCAACACCTTCGCCGCGACGGAGAGGCCGAACGCGGCGTGGGAGACCTTCCCGGGAGCTGTCACGGCACGCAACTGGAAGGACGGTGGGGCACCTGCTGCATCGGCATCGGCATCGGCATCGGCATCAATCCCTTTGGCTAGTGGGACGGAGTGGTGAGGCACCGTCATCTCCACCATCTCCATCTCTCCCACCACCCAGGCCAAGAGATAGGTGGGCATGGTGTAGGGGAACGCGAAGGCCCACCGCACCTGGCCAGAGGGCAGCGCTGTTTGCGACGTCGGCAGCGAGTTGCACCACACGCCGACACCAGCGTCGACGGTCATGTCGAGTGAAAAGGTGGCACGAAGAGAGGGTTCGTCCCAGCAGGGGAAGACACGCCGTGCCTCAGCCGGACAGAGCTGCGTGGCGCCGACGTACTTCTTCTCCCCATTGACAGTGTAGTGGCTGCGGTAGAAGGCGAAGAGGGTGTCGCTGATTTTGGCGGTGTAGACAAAGTGCAGCTGCAGGGCAGAGGCGGCAGGGAGTGTCTGACTCAGCTGCAGGATGATGCGTTGATCCTCTGGGGACTCCACGACAGCCAGCACCGACACGTCGCTCTCCGTGGCGGCAGCACCCTCCGCCTCCTCCTCCTCCTTTGTTTTCCCCTTCGATAATTTTGCCGACACAGACGTGAAGGCGAGACCCACCGCGTTGAGAGTAACGGCGTCCGTTGGCTCTACCACGGTCAGGTCGATGGTGACTTCGCCGGAGAAAACGGCCTGCGCAAGGTCCGGGACAATGGCGAGGTGGTAGTGCGTGGGCCGCACGTTGGAAGGCAACACATAGCGTGCGTCAGAGGCCATGGCGGTAATTGATGTTGTTCTTATTGCTTGTTGGCTACAGTTCGGAGTGGAAAAAGTGAGGCACCGAAGGGAGTATTGCGTGACTCGTGCAGTAGGGGACTGTCTGTCAATCGGTGGGAAGGTGGTCCACGCAGAATTGCTTCGTTGCGATGCAGATGGACAAAGAGAGGGAGGTGAAGGGAGGGAGCAACACAGTGATGGGCAGCATCGTCTACATATGTGCCAAGCAACGATGAGGGCAACGTTTTTGGGAGCGGCCAATCCATTCGTAGCTTTCATTGTACGCGAAACAATAAGGCTTTTGGACTTGAGGGGCTAAAAGACAGCACCCCACCACGTCCTCGAAGAGGCGAGACATCACGTGCTCCAATCTCACAACGTCGTCCATCAGCACAACAGGGAAAAAGCGCAAGACGTACTTCATCACAACTTCCCTTTTTTTTTCTGACTGACGTACTGCACCTTCTTCGCCAAAAAAAAAAAGAGGCTGCATGGCATCGCCATCGCCATCGCCTCCATTGTATCCTCAAAGATTGAGTGTGCGATGCCGCCTGCAGGGGACTCGATAGCAGATCTGGCAACCGGCATGGATGAGAAACCGTCGCGCCGCCATGTTCATAGAAAAAAGACATGGGAGTCTAAAAAAAAAATTTCTCATCGCAAGACACAAACTGTCATTGAGAAAAACAAAAAGGAGAAAGAAGATACAAAGCCCTCAAGGCAACGACGCTTTAAAAAAGATTGGAAGCAGGATGCGCACAGATGTGTGTAATTGGCTCGCTGAGATGTGACGCTACAAAGCAAGCAAAGGGGTACTTTTCATTTCCATTGCTCAGGCGTGCTCCTCTCCCGCCTTCATGATGGCGTCCACCGCATCTACAAGAGAGATGCGCTCCGCAACGCGGTTGACGCCGACCATGCGAATCTTAATCACGTGCTCGGCTGGGATGTCGATCTTAAACGCGTTCTGCGGCGCCACAACGCTGTCGCCGTCCGTGACAAAGTAGGAGTAGAGCCCCTGCAGCAGGTTCAAGTGCGAGCAGACAAGCACCGGCGTGGTGCTGGCTTGGATGTCGTGGATGTGCGGCTCGAGGCGGGAGTTGAAGACTTGGTGAATGCACTCTCCATTCGGCCAGGCGGAGTAGTAGGGATCCGCCTTCATGGACTGCAGCGTGTTGGGCATCGTTCGCAGCACGTCAGAGAGCAGCTGTCCCTCGCAGTCGCCGTGGTTGATGTCGTCCAGCGTGGGGAAGTAGGAGACGCGGCAGTGCAGCTCCGCCACCGCCTCCTGCGCTGTTGCCTGTCCGTCTGCTGCCGCCGCAGCTGTGGGGGTTGCCTGCAGCTTGATGGACTCCTCGGCAAAGTGGTGTACCGTCTGCGTGCACCGCTTCGCACAGCTCGTCATCACCGTCAGCGACGTCGTTGACGGGATCTCGTCCTTGAAGAAGTCAAGCAGCGCCTGGCTGTAGGCACGTCCCCGCTTCGTGAGACGCGAGTTGCCGCCAATGCGGCCGGTCAGCACATCCACGTACTCGCCGGCGCGGGTGAGGTACAGGTTCACCGGTGTGTGGCTGAGATTGTGTAGCATAAAGGCGAGCCGGCTCGGCATCCACCCGGATATCATGTTCAGTGAGTAGGTCTCTCCGTCCTCGATGCGGATGTAGGACATGTCGCAGTCCGTGATGGGGTTCAGCGTCTTGTACACCGCCTCGTGCTGCGCCATCACCGCGTAATAGCGATCCACGAAGTCCGCCGGAGGGTCGGGAAACGTTTCCCTGGCGCGTAGGATGTTCGCCTTGATCGACTCCGGGTTGTTGTTCACCACCTCCACGAACACCACACGCGTCATGTTGATGCGCTTTGTCTCGCGGATGGCGCGTAGCAGCGACTGCCGCCGCGCGTGTGTCGTCTGCGTGCCGTCCAAAATAGCCACCCCGCTCGTCTTCCACACGTACTTGGTGAGATCCTGCGCGAGCTCCTTTGACACTCGGTACTCGAGCTCCGCGATGCCAGCTGGCGAGCTCACATCGATGCCGCCCTCCGGTCGCTCCGTCATCGTTTTCTCCACGCGCCGACGGCACACCTGATGGGAGAAGATCGAGCAGGTCAGCCCGTTCCACTGGAAGTAGCGCCGAATCTGCTGCGCGACCATCGTTTTGCCACGCCCCGGCAGCCCCACCATGATCACAATCAAGGAGCCGAGCATCGGCTGCGGCACAGCTGAGAAGTCGGGCTGATGCATCGAAGCGGGTGACGATTCCGCGGACGACATGTGCTCGGCAAAAGAGCCCGGCATCACCGTGGCATCGGGGTTGAAGTAGCCGGAGAGAGCCTGCACCACATCCGCAAACCCGTTCTCCTCGGCCACCTCCAGCGGCGTCCGCCCGTCGCGGTCCACAAGCGCGGCATCGGCGCCGAACTCGAGCAGGATGTTGACGACAGAGAGCCGCCCGTTCATGCAGGCGATGTGAAGGAGCGTGCTGCCGTCGTAGTCGCGGCTGTTGGGGTCGGCGCCGCCGTTCAACAAGATGCGTGCGCCGACCGCGTCCCCCGAGGCGGCGAGCTGGCACAGCTCCACGGTCAACATGTGCAGCACGACGGGGTCGATGATGTCCTCGGGGGTGAGGGTGTTGTTCTGGGTGATGGACTCCGGCCCCATCCCCTTGCTCTCGCTCTCCTCCAGCGCCTCGAGGTGCTTGTCAATGCGGGCGATCTCTTCCTGGATCATGGCCATGCGCTGGAAGGAGATCGGCTTCTGCTTCCGCTTGATGGCGGCGTCGGCGGCTGCGGCGTGCGCCTGGGGAGAGAGAGCGGGGCTCGTGTGTGCCGTCCCCGGCGTGGGTGTGGACTCGGACATGGTGCTACTGTGTATTTTGTTGCTTTGATATTCTGGAGAGGTTGTACGTGTACTGCAGAAGCGCAGCTAAAAGAAGAAGAGAGATGCAGGAAATGAAAAAAATAAGAGAAGAGATGTCTCACACATCAGAAAGCAAAGCACATCGCTGCTGTTTCCCATGAAAAGGCAAGAAAGGCAGAGCTGCACTGTGCCGAGGACGCGGTGCAACTCATTTGAAACAGAAAGAGAGCACACACTTGACGGAAGTGCCTTACAGAATAGAGGTGAACGCGTTCCGCCCTCGAGTGCACCGTGGCGATAATTCTCGACGTAGCTCCATGCTTCTCGTTTTTTTGAGTGTGTGTCCGCTGCTGCGTCTTGACTGGGTGAGTCCTGCTGCGACCGTCGGCGTGAGCGCACCGCTTTGTCTGGCACAGCTCTACAAAGCGCCGCACATCGACCTCTTGGTACCCACAGCACACAAAGAAAAGAAAAAGAGCTTTTTAAAATAGGGCAGTATTTGCTTCGTCATGGGGACCGAGATGGACTGTCGTACACACACGCATACAGCAGTCATCTCATGACCATGTTGTCCCGCACGTGCCGATACGGAAAATGTTGCACTTGACTCGCCTCCAAAGAAAGAGGAAGAAAGCGCCGTAGCAATGTAAAACAAAAAGGTTCTAGACCTCTCCTGCGGCGACCCTGAAGGCAGCGACGGTGTTGCTGAGCAGCATGGCGATCGTCATCGGCCCCACACCACCGGGCACCGGTGAGATCCACGCCGCACGTGCGGCTGCCGTGTCGAAGCAGACATCGCCCACCAGTCGGTAGCCTGCCTTCTTCGTGGCGTCAGTGACGGGGGTGGTGCCCACATCAACCACCGCCGCCCCCTCCTTGATCCACTCTCCCTTCACGTAGCCCGGCTGCCCCATCGCGGCGATCACGACATCGGCCTTGCTCAAGTAGTCCACCATGTCCTCCGCGGAGGTCCCCGAGTGCACGATCGTCACGGTAGCGTTCTCCTTCATGAGCATCGCAGCCACAGGTGCGCCGACGATGTTGCTGCGACCGAGCACGACGGCCCGCTTCCCCGCCAGCACCACGCCGCACCGCTTCAGCAGCACAACAACCCCTTTCGCCGTGCAGGGCGTGAAGAGCGGCTCGCGGCCCTTGCAGTGGAGAAGGCCAACGTTGAGCGGCAGCAACGCGTCGGCATCCTTGCCTGGGTGAATCTTCGCAAGTGCCTTGTTCTCATCCAAGTGCTTCGGCAAGGGCAGCTGGACAATAATGCCGTGGCAGTCGGGGTTCTGGTTCAGCTCCTCCACACTCGCCTCCAGCGCCTCCTGCGTAACGTCCTCTGGCAGCTCCACGTTGAAGCTTGTCATGCCGACTTCGGCGGCGGCCTTGTGCTTCAGCTGCACGTACTTCTGTGAATCCTTGCGCTGGCCGACAATGATGGCTGCGAGGCCCGGCACCTTGCCGTCATGACGCTCCTTCAGGACGGCTACCTCGGCCTTCAGCTCCGCACGAATGTCGCCCGCGATCGCCTTGCCATCGATAATCTGCGCCGGCATCTCCCGCTAGTTGGAAGAAAAGAGGAAAAGAGAAGGAGTGGAAGTGGAAAGACAGCTGTTAGCAAAGTGCCCCGTTGCCTTCTTGGTGCGACGACTTGGTGTATGTGACGGCTCGATGCTTTGGTTCAGAAAAGACAGTGGAGCCGAAGCCCGCCGTCAACAGCAAAAGATAAAAAAAAAAGAAGAGGAGAGATCAAGCGTAAAGCAGTTCAACGACATAGAGAGAGGAGGATAGGAGGAGGCATCGCCGCGAAGCTTAACGGCTGCAGATCACCAAAAACAAATAATAAAAATAAACTCGACGCATGAGTGTACCAAGCATCGCAGTGGCTGCCAATGTCCTGTTGTGAACACCTCATCTGTGCAACAGCATTGTAAGGCGGCCTGTTGTGAAGCTTTTGACCCTACTCCGAAAATTCCCTCCTCCATCTTCCGCGATTACACAGTGGAGGCAGACGTCACACCACGAAGCTGCCGTCGGACAAACAGCTTTTCATTGCGTCCTTCTTTGTGATTAATTTTTTCTTTTTTTTCTGTAGAGCTGCGATACGCACGGATGTATCTATGTGTGCTTGTGCACCGTTATCCACGAACCGCACACGAAATAACGAGCGCGGCAACAACGCCGTCTTTCGCTCTTGCTGCTCCGCAAGCAGAGAAGAGGTGCTTTGGTTTCCCGCACTCGTGCGTGTGCTGGACAGGAGCGTTACACTGGACTGTGCATCTATTCAACCAATCAATAAAAAAAGGCTTTGCTAGCCGAAAGGAAAAAAAATGAGTTGTGCATCTATGCGGAGAAAGGTATTCAAAAAAAAAAAAAAAACGTCGACAACGCCTTTACCAGAAGGGCTGTAGGCCAACAAAGGAAAAAGAAACAAAGGCGGCTCTGTCATCGGCACAAAGACAATCGAAGTCGAACCAGCGCTGTCACAAGCAGCAAAAGAAAAGGGGAAGAAGCAATAAAACGCAACATCATTTCACCCGCATTCGAGGAATTGCCGCTGCCCTGCAACGTTCTCTGCAACCATTCCCCTTGCCCTTTCATCATTCTCATCCTCCAGCGGCTCACTGGCTTGCGTTCAGCGAGCTGCGGCACGACAGGCTGGGGAAGAGCACCGCGGGCGGCGTCAGGCTCACCCCGTGATACTTCGGCAGCGCGTAGATCTGCTTCAGCAAATAGCCTGGGCTGCGCTCCACGTTGTTCTTCTGCAACGCCGCGTACACCACCGGCAGCAACACACGCACCGCCTCGCTCGGCTCCCCTGTGGGCAGTCCGGCGGCGTGTCGGCTGCTGTGCAACGCCGCGGCGGCCAACGTGGACTGCCGGTACTGGCCAAAGTACGTGTGCAGCGAGAGGGAGGCGATCAGGTAGTCCAGCAAGCGCTGCTGCTCCTCACTGGCGGGCGGGTCCTGGTGCAGGATGAGCGCCTCGGTAAAGTGGTGCAGGGTCGCGGCGGTCGTGTCGAAGCGCAGCACCCGTATGAGTGTCTCCTCGGCCACCATCACGTCCTCCTGCTCCAGCTTCACGTTGCGGGCCACGAAGTGGGGATCAAGCGCCGGCCACGAGTGGTCGCACTTCGAGGCGAGCAGAAGCGCTGCCATGCTGTAGAGCCGCAGCCCCTCCCGCTCCGTTGGGTGGAGGGCGAGGAAGCGGTCCAGCAGCGCCACGGCAAGAAAGTAGGCGTCCAGCGAGAGAAAGACGCGGCACGAGATGGTGAAGATGAACAGCTCCTCGCAGACGCGGGCCCGCACCGCCTGGAACTGGACGCCGTTCCGTGGTGTGTACAGGGTGGTGCTCTGTGCCTGCTCATCCCGCTCCATCAGCTCCTCCAGCACGGTGGGGTAGTAGGCGCCGGCGAAGGTGAAGCCGCCGAAGCGCTGCTGCACCACCTGGCGCAGATCCGTGTAGAAGCTCAGGGCATCCACACCGCTGGCATCGCCACAAGGGTGGGCCGCGAGCCACTCCTCCACCCAGCGGCGGTTGTTTGGGCCGAGCTGCATTGCCAGCTGATGCACCTCTGCCGCCGTCAGCGTCTCCTGCAAGCGGGCAGCAAGAAGCACCCTTTCCTTGAGCTCCTGCAGAGTCAGCTCTGTTCCTTGCAGCAGGGTGTGCTGCCGACGTGTGAGGACGGCCACAATCTGGTCGCTGAGGTGGCGGGAGGGATCGCGAGAGCGGCCCCACACCTCACCCAGAATACGAACGGCTCGCGCGTCGGCGCGCTGGAAGAGTGGGAAAAGAAAGCGTTCTACCATGGCAGACGTCAGCACGTAGCGCTTCTCTGCGCGCTCCATCTCGTCGTCGAGGTCGCGGACGAAGTGGTCGCGAATGCGCTGCTGAATCATCGCAAAGGTGAGCGGCGCGAAGCCACGTCGCTCACTCTTCTCGGCTTCCACTTTAGCTGCGACGTAGGTCGGCATCCGCAGCGTCGCCTTGGAGCAGTCCAACGTGATCGACTGCGTTGGCAGCTCCTGGTTGATGGGGAGGGAGCCGAGCACCTGCCGCGCCACCGGTGCAGCACCGCCGAGGCGCTCTGCGTCCTTCTTAACAGACATCGTGCACTGGTGACGAAGAGCAGCAATAACAAGCAGCGGAGTCACGATGGCTGCTTCAGCTTTTTGTCGTTTGCTTCTCCGTCTCGTTTCTTTTGGTTCTGTTTAAAGTAGGCCGCCTTTGTTGGTGGGTGGTGGTGACGAAGAGTGGATCGACTTACAAGATGCACCAGCTGAAGGAAGAAGGGAAGTCTGCACGGCGGGTTTCACCGATGTGTGTGTGGCCTCCTGGGTTTTGCTTCAGTTTTTTTTTGTATGTGTGTTCGTGTGTCATTAAATAGTGCCGATGCAATAGCAAGACGAGAGAAGATTAAGAAAGAAGAGAAAAGAAACAGAGAAAGGGAGATCAATCGTTTCAGGTTAAGAAACACACAGTGTAAAGCTGCCGCTTGCAGAGAGGCTTCTGTGCAGCGTTGCGCTTCAACGCACGTCGAGTACCGCATCCATAACGCACGCGCATGAAGTACCATGCCCGAAGCTTTGGCTGACGGCACACGAGGCCCGACCTGTCACTGCGCGCAACCTCAGCCTCTGCGGCCTCACACACACACACACAAACACAGTAACAGCAGCAATCGTTCTAACAGTGGGCAGCAATAAGCTCGTCACTGTCGCTGCTCACAACGTTGTGTCCAATGCACAGAGAAAACAAAAAAAAAAAAGGGAGAGAGTCTTTGCGGTGGTGTCAGCCACGCTCGCAAACGAGTTTCCCCGCTCTGGTGTTCAGTGATACCGCACATTCGTGGAGAAGAAAAGTGGGGCCGAACCACAACGAGAAGACACGCGTTGCAACGATAAAGACGCAAACAAAAGCAAAAAAGGCAGACGCCACTAACGGCTTTAAATACGCTTCGCAAGCGATGACAATTTCCCCACACAGAGTGAGAGAAAAAACAAAAACACAAAAAAAAAGATGAAGCTGCTGCTACGTGTGCACCCATAGCCAGACAGCAGGCAACGAAGTACCATTCCATCTATCTTGCGCATCTCCGGCCCCAGATGACTCAAATCCCAACCAGAAGCTATTAAGCGAGGGCAAGCTTGTTGACGTTCACGAGGTGGCTGAAGAAGGTGTCGGAGACAAGCGAGAGCACTACCGTGATGCTCGTCCCACCAGCGCTCGCTGCGGGGCGGTAGGAGCCGCCGTAGCGCGCATCCGCCGTCGACGTGTAGACGCGCACCGGGATCACCGTCACCGTAACACCGGTCTGCACCTGTGTATCCACCGCGTAGGCGGCCGCGGCAATCCCCACCGTGGTGCGGCTCGTCTTGTCCACGTTGTCGTAGTACCACGTCAGCCCCGCGGCCACCTCCACCGCACTCTCCGACGAGGAAGCGGGGGAGGTGACGATGGCGGTGTACGCGGCAGATGCCCAGGCAAGGGCGGCGTCCAGCGGCAGCAGCACCACCGGCCGGCCGTGGCTGGCCGAGACGATGTAGTCCGCCGCTGCAGGGTCCATGTAGAAGTTGCGCTCCGCGGTGGTGATGCTGCTGTTTACGTAGTTGGCGTTGCCCCCGACGTTGAAGGCACCGCCCGCGACAAAGATCTTGTTCACGTTGCCGCGACGCCCTGGGTACTGCGTCAGGAAGTAGGCTGCATCGGTGCAGGGGCCGATGATGAGGAAGTTCACCGACGTTTTGGTGAGTAGCTGTTCCAGTGGCTCCGCAAAGCTATTCGCGGTGGAGTCGTGCGAGGTGTAGACGGTCGGCACGTGCGTCTTCCAGCCCTCCGACTGCAGCGTGCTGACAACGCTCGTGACACTCACCGCGTTCGCTTTCAGGTGCGCCTCAGCGATGGCGTTGCTTGCGACGACGATCATGGCCACGACGACGTCGCGGCGCTGGGCGAGGTAGCGAATCACCTCGAGGTTGTACGGTGTGCCGTCCGTGAAGACGACGGTGGGGATTATGGTGGCTGTCTTCTTCCCCGTGCGGCCAAAGGCGTAGATGATGAGCAGTAGGAGGAAGAGGAAGTAGGAGCCGAAGGCGATGACCTTCATGGCCTTGATCTTGCGCGGCTGTGGGATCTCAGCCCACTTGTCGTAGTACTCCCTCACCTGCTCCATCTCTTAAGAGGGAGGTGCGGCGTGAGGTGTCGTGGATAATGGAAAAGAGAACCTGGTAAGAGAAAGAAAGGAGGAGGGAGGGATGCAAAACAGAGATCACCTACCTGCGTGTGTTGTATGGGTGCGTTTGTGATAGTTACGTTGGCGAAGAGTATCAAGGCGAGAGAGAGAGAGAAGACGACGGCACCAGCAGAGCTCAGTGGAATAGGTTAAACAAAAGCAAGAAAAAAGAATACAGCGAAGGAGTTGAGGTGCCAGCGGAACACCTTCAGCATCGAACGTGTTAATTCTCTTCCACCGCAGCAGAGTGTGTCTACATCCACAAGAGAGAGAGAGAGTTCACTTGTGAGTCTGCTTCTATTTTGGTGCGCGGCCATGAGTGTACTTCTTTCCTTTCCTTTGTCATCAGGTAGAAAAAATAAACTGAAGAGGCAACAAGACGAAAAGAAAAAGGTGCCCCACTGCGACAGGTGCACAAAGTACAAAATTGAGTTTCGAGAAAAGAACCACTACACCGCCAGTTTAAACGAAAGAGCAAGGCAGCTTGTGCGTTGAGCACTTCCTTGCTTCCCGTTGGGGTAGTTGTCTTCGACTCGCATCGCATAAGTCTCTCTCATACGCTCGATACAACGGTCAGAAAGCGGACGTGTCGATGTGCATCGAGTAGTTCCGCATGTGCTGCAGAATGTTCTGGTTCGACACAATTAGCGTCCGGATTGGCCGCTGCGTGAACACCGCCGGGTGCGACTCCACGGCGCTCGACATGATCTTCAGAAAACGGGTGTTGCACAGGAGCACCTCCATGCACACCTGCGCCACCACCTCGTTCGCCAGCTGCGCGTCGTACACCAACGACGTCACCTCCGACCGCAGCGCGTCGAGTGCGGCCTTCCAGGTAAGCAGGAACTGGTCCGCCACCTTTACAAGCAGCGGTGGCGCGGGCACGTCCTCCTCGCTGCGGGCGACATGAATGAACTCGGGGAAGTACACGTCGAGTATCTCCTCCTGCAACCGGGCACGGTAGGTGTCGTACATTTCCCGCAGCTGCGCCACGTCGAAGCGCTCCGTCAGCGTCACCACGTGTCGCTCCTCGCCCGGGAAGACGCAGGCCTGCGCTGCCGTCCACATGAAGTGCAGCTGGTTCACCACGTAAGCGTCGCGCATCATCCCGGCCTTACCAGTGAGCGCACTCCCCGCCGGCTGACGCACGTTGCCTTGCAGCAGGATGTACTTCACCACCTCCTCGGCGTAGTGGATCACCTGCACGCGGACAAAGTCGACGTTGCCGACGAGGGCGACGAAGCGGTCGCGGCTCTCCGCAGCGTCGGCCTCGTCCTCGACCGCCATCATCTCCATCGCACGACGCCGCACCGCCGCGTAGTCGTGGGCCGCGCCGCTGCCGCCCTCTCTCGCTGCAGAGACGGAGGCGTTATTCGTGTGCGGTGTGCTGCCGTCTGCCGTGTAGCTGCTGTCGAGCAGACTTGTCTCGTCGCCGCGGTGGGAGAGAGGCAGCGGTGGGGAGGCGAGGGGACTGGCGCCGCTAAAGGGCAACGACGCAGAGGAGCGCGAGACGGACGCCGTCGATGTGGACGACGAAGCAGATGACGACGTGGACGCGGAGCGCGACGAGGCGGCCGAGCTGCGTTTCGACGTCCGCTGCTTCGCCACCCCCACCTCCCCACTCACCATCTTCTCCTCCGCCAGCGCGGCTCCCAACGCGACGCTCAGCAGCGCGCACGACATGGCGGAGTAGTTCCGCACCAGCGGGTGCACCGTCGCAACGCGCTCCGCCGTCGTGCGGAGGTGGGCGGTGACGGCCGCCAGCGTTGGCACCTGCGCACACCGCAGCGCCACGAGCTGGGCGTCGAAGGTGCGCTTAAAAGCCGGCCACAGCAGCACGAGGAGGGAGTCGAAGAAGGTGTCCAGGCACGACAGCTTGCGCACCGTCTTCATGTAGAAGCGGTACTCGTGGCACAGACGGATTAGGATTAGCAGCCCGTAGGTGTCGTCCTTGGCCTGCACATTCACGCTGGATCCCGGACGCTGGTTCAGCAGCTGCCGCACGCTGCCGGACAGCTGCGTCAGCACCACCTCCGACAAGTAGTCCACAATGAACTGCAGGGTCGGCTGGAAGACGTCGACGTAGACGGAGGTGTCACCGGAGAAGAACTCAAAGGTGAAGAGGTACTCGTGGGTGACGGTGTCGACCAGCAGCCGCAGCAGCGACCGCAGCGTCTCCTCGTACGAGTGGCGCCGCCCAGCCGCCTTCTCCAGCGTTGGGATCAGCGGCGCTGCGAAGACCCGCCCAAAGATTTCGCCCCGACTGCCCAACGCAAAGACACTGGCCGGGGACGCACCAGCGCCGCCGCTACCGGCTCTGCCCTGCGGTTCCGTCACCGGCGGCAACTTGTACACCGTGCTCGGCGCCGCGGGCTGCACGCGCGTGAAGCCGCCGAGCAACGTGCTGCTGACGGAGCCGAAGGAAGCCGAGGCGGTGGTGCTGTACTCCATCGCGTTCAGCGTCAGTACGTAGTCCTGTATCTTGCGGAGGTACAAGGTGGACATGATGAGGCAGTAGTGCTGCTTGAACTCGTTGTAGATGGCGCGGGTAATGCGGTAGGGAACGAGAGTCGGCTGCTGACCGCCCTGCACTCCGCGGGCGTGGGCGTGGCGCAGCAGTGGCGGCGCCGAGCGCAGGAAGTGGACAAAGAAGGAGAACTGCTTCAGGTTGTTTTCCTGCTGGATGCAGACGTTCGTGTTGGCGATCGTCAGCACCTGCAACTTGCGGGTGAGGAAGTCGCGCACCTTGATGCAGGCAAAGACGGTGAGGCTGTCCAGCACCGTGAGCAACTCGCTGTAAATCTGAAACTCCGTCAGCGGCAGGCGCAGCTCTCGCACGTGGCGCTGCCGCGACGCCGCCGCCGCCGCTGCTGACGACGTGCGCGGTGCACTGCTGTGCTGCGTGGGCTGCGTCGCCGTGGCGGGGGCAATCGTCGGCTGCTGCCACACCCCCTTGCGGTAGTTCAGATACTTGAGCAGCTCCTTCAGGGTGAGCTGGAAGAGCATGCCCAGCTCGCCGTCGTTCGTCTGCGTGACAATCTGCACCATCTCCGGCGGCACGACAAGATGGGCAATCGCGGCCCACAGCACCCGCTCCGTCATCTTGGCGTTGCCCAGCTCGATGGACGTCTTGGCGAGGGTCTCGCGCACCTCCCCGATGTCGTGCTGGATGCGCTCGAGCTGCTCAATGAACTTCTCCAGCACCGTCTCCATCCCCTCCAGCACCGTCACGCACTCCCGCAGTGAGACGTGGAGGGAGGAGATCCAGTCCCCTCGGTCGATGAGGAAGGTGCGGACAAAGGCCGTGCAGACATCTTGCAAGGTTGTCTGGGAGGTGTGGGCGTCGAAGCGGGTGTCAAGGTTGCGCTGCAGAAAGGCGTCATCGACGTCGATGGTGGCGAGGTCGTCGAGGTCGCTCTGCCTGAGAGACATCGCGCATCCACGCCAGCGATTGCGCTGGTGTTTGTGTGTGTTTGTGGGTGTTTGTGGGGGTGTGTTTGTGGGTGTTTTTTTGCGTGCACTTCTTTTTCGGTTAGTGGCGGAACAGACGGCGCAGATCAGCAGTGACGGGGAGGCGCTGCAGAAGTACCGTCCCCCTGTGCGACTATAGTTGCAGAAAAAAAAAAGAATGGGGAAAGAACGGAATACATATGGGAGCCCTCTTGTGTCTAGGTGACTGCATGCACGTCCAACTTGATCGGTGTGCGATGGTAGACGCACGCTGCGTGCTGCTACTAGTTGTTAACGCCACCGTCATTGTCTGTCGTTCACCGTGGTACGATGCACAACATCCATGCCCCACCCGATCGCCTCCACACGCACGCATCGACTAAGAGCAACTTCTTTCTTTTCTCTCCTTCTTTCCTTGGCACAAGCCGTTCGACATCGCTGATCTGTGCAATGCACCGGCGGAACATAAAACCCGAGCTCTTGTAATCAACTCAGAGATAGGAAAGCAAAACAAAAAAAATCTGTGATGTGAAGCTCAGCCTCAGTAAACGGTTTAACGGCAGATCGAACACGAGCGCCAGGGAGGTGTTGTTCCCCTCTTCTGGACACCTCCCTGGATACACACGTGCGTTGCCGCCCTCCCTCCCTCTCTCCCACTCGCTCTCTCTCTCTCTCTCCCTCTCCCCTTAACGTCCCGCATCGCCACCCCATACATCGCGTGCGATGCGTCGCGCATCCAGGGGCATCTGCGAGTCCGCCAGGTAGCGCAGCATCGCCGCGTCCACCTTCTCCACCGTCATCAGCCGCGTCACTCCGAACACATCCCTCACGCGCTGCGCACACGCGTCCCACAGCTGCGCTCTCGCCACCGCAACGTCGGCATCCACGGCCGTCGCCAGCACCTGCGCCAGCCGCACCCCCGCCTTCCCCGGCGATGTTATCTGGCCCAGACGAAGCGCAACACGCGGCAAACGCACGTCACGCCCCCTCGACGGCGTAGGCGCGTCCACCGCCTCGTACACAACGACGCTGTCCACTGCATCTGACACAGGGAGGTCGGCAAGGTCATCCTCCTCGCACACCCGCCACCCAAAGTAGCGGCGAAAGAAGGAGACGCAGAAGTCACGGCGAGAAACCGCTGCGCCGCAGCGAAGCTGGTGCTGCACCACACGCTGATCCAGCGCGACGAGGGCGGCTTGGAATCGTGATGCATCTTCCGCGCCAGCCGGAAGGCCGGCACCACGCACGAGACGCGCCAGCACCGTGGCCTCCGCGGTGAGGAGCTGCGCCGGTGCCCAGACGTCACGCTGCCACGCTACGCGGAGGAGCTGCACCACATCGCAGCCTTTTACCCCGTCCCCTCTCGCTGCGGGGCTGGCAGCTTCGAACGTGAGCTCCAGTCCAAAGGTCTGACTCAGCTGCAGCACAACGCGGCCCTCGGCAACGCCCATCACCGCCGCCAGGCGCTGCACCACCTCCGTGTGCAGACGGTCCACAAGCGACACCGTCGGCTGGTGGGGCGGCGCTGCAAGCGGACGCAGCGGGGGCAGGTGCGATGGACGCGTTTTCGACGGCCTTTGCACTGATGCAGGCTTCCCCACCTTCGCGTCGTCGCGTACAAGGCTGCACGTCACGGAGCCCTGCAGACTTGCCCGCGTGTCGCTGGAGGGTAGTCCTCCGCACAGCCAGCTGTATACGGCAGTGAAAATCATCCGCAGCGCCACCTTCTTGACGCTAGCGGTCGCTGTCATGCGAAAGCCCCCGCCCGGACCGACGGTGCTGCACTCCAGTCGAAGCATCTCGAGCGGCAGAGTGACGGACGCCGTCCACCCATTTCTATCCCGCGCAAAAGTAGTCGGCAGAGCCTGTGGCAGGTGTCCCAGCTCCGTTGCCAGAAACCTCCAGAACAGCGGTTGATTACCCGGTTGCTGCGTGGAAGGCAACTCCGTCGGGCACATCTCTGGAACGTCGTCGAGGAGGCGACGGTGGAGGCGAAAAACAGCCGCTGGCACCGCGTGCGACGGCACCTGTTCCTCAGCCAGACACGTCGGACGCTCACCTTCGAAGTCAGTCTCTGAGGCCCTCCAGCCCAGCACGCAGAGCCGCCCTGCCGCCTCGTCGTACTGCACCGACACACGACGCAGCGCGTGGCGCTTCGCAAGGTGGGCGTGCGCGGCAGCCAGGAAGCCGCCGCGTGGAGTGGCTGCTGTGTTGAGCGTGAGAGCCTGGGACAGCTGCGACTCGGCGTAGGCGATCCGGATATGTGACAGCACCTCGAAGAACGAGTTGCCCGATGCAGAGAAGACAACGTCCCTGTCACCAGCGGCGTCCGGCACAACGCCAGCAGCCAAACTCGTAGCAGCAGACCCTTTCGACGACACCGTCTCCTGCCTTTTCAGAACGACGTCAACACGGAACGGAGCTGCATCTGACGACGCCGTTGCGGGCGCCTCGATTGCCCACCGCATCCGCACCGTCGCCAATCGCTTCCCAAAGATGCCCTTGTCCGAGAGGGCACAAAGCCGGCGCTGGAGCATCCACATCGCCTCTACGGTGCGCGCCACATCAGGAGCGGCAGACTGAAGAAAGCAAAACTCGACACTTGTCTTCCGGGCGCTGCGGACTTCTCTGGGCTGGGTCGCGACGTCCGCCTTTGACGCGACGACGGCAAGTACGACCCGCATACACGGCGCCACCTGCAGCTGCAGCTCACACCCGTCTCCGCCCTTCGTGTGCTCGACACCGCCACCAATAGCAGAACAGAGCAGCTCTCCAAGAGTTAGAAATTCGCTGATGGAAGCTGCGGCCATGTGTCGGCACAACAGCGCCTGACACAGCTCACTGTAGTCGCGGCACCGCAAAACGAGCTCCGAGATGTCCCCCTCCGCGTCGTGCGCACCCGCAGAGGAAGGCGAAGCAAAGGACACGTTGTTGGTGGTACGGCGTGCATCAGCCGGCAGGGAGAGAAGGACGTCGCGCACAGCCGTGTACACGTCTCGCACCCACGCCACGCCAGCGAGCGGCAACGCTACGCGCCTCCGCGTCGACCAGCTGCCGTCCTCTCCGCCAGGCAGTGCGGCCGCCGCCCTGCTGGTGTCACTGGCGGGAACACGGCAGGCGATCTCCATTATGAAAGGGGCCGACGCTCCCTCGCTTTCTGTGGCTGCACTGTCACACGCAGCGGGCCGTTGGGGTACAGCCACGGCTGCATTACCGCCCAGCGGTTCAAGAAGGTCGTGTCGCCTCCCGTTAACGCCGCTTCCAGATCGCGCAGTAGCGAGGGCTTTGAAACCCAGCTCTGAATGTGGACGATTAACCGATGCGACTCGCTGCGCAAGGCGTGAGGCGTGGACGCCAGCAGCTGCACCTCACCTGCGCCAAACGGCAAACGGAAGATCGCGACACAGGTGTCCGTGTTGTCGACGCATGCCGTCGTGGTGCTCACCTGCTCCGTCATGATCATGGACAGCAGAGAGGACAGGCTTCTTCGCACACCTCTCAGCTTCAGTGTCGCCGTGTTGTACTGTGGCGCCTTGCCGCAGAAGCGGAGCAGCTCCACAACCCCGTCGACGGTGTCCAGTTTTGCGAAGCGCAGCGACGGCACCGGTGCGTCGGCGCGGTAGCACACAAGCGCTGCCGCCGCGGCATCCCACGTGGCACGCACGATTCCATAGCTCCGGAGACTGCCGGTGACGGAAAGAAAGTCGCCCGAGAGAGTGGCGGTGTACTTCGTCTTGCTCTTCGGACTTGCCGCATCACAGGCAGAGATAACAGAGTTCGGCGAGGGCTTGGCAGTGGTGGTAGTGGTGGTGGTGGCAGGGAAGAGCGGCAGGGCCCATGGCGTGTGCACCTGGGCAGCGGCACGCACGTCCGCGTACCACTGCGACGACACGCAGACGCCGGCCATTGGCGTTGCCGCTGTAAGAGGGGGCGAGACGTTCTCCGCGGGTGCGCAGCTGGTGGTGACGTCCACATCGTACTCCAAACTAATCGTCGAGCCTGTGGCGGTGGTGACGGACAGCTGCGTGCGCCGCGTGTTTCGCAAGCCCTCCTCACTCGCCACCAGCTCGCGCAGCGCTTGCACGGCCCACGTCTCCGTCGCCTGCTGCGGAGAAGCCACTCGTGGCCACAGCGGCGGCAGCGCATGACCCTTCGCAGCGCCGTTACCACCGTTGTCACCGTCATCGGCAGCATCGCACTGAGCGGCGGCGAGAAGAAAAGCGTCGAGGGCTCTGCGGCCGGCGAAGGATGACCACCGCACCGCTGACGGCAGCGATCCGCCGCGGTGCCGCCCGGTTGCCCTCGTCTCCATCCCGCAGCGCTCCCCGCCCAGCCAGTCGTGGGCAATGGCAGGCGAGACGACCGCAGCCCACGAGAGGAGATCGCCACTGCACGCGGTGAGCGGCGTGAAGGACATCGAGGAGGTGAGCACCAAGCTGCCGCTCTTAGCGCTTGCCGCGAGTTTTGCCATCGTCAGTGGCGGCTGCGATGCTGGCGGATCGGTGACGGCCCGATTGTTGCTAACGACGCACGTCTCCGCCCCGCTCCCCTGCGCAGCCACGGCGAGTGGCGCGATGCCGCGGTTTGCGGAGGCGCTGGCAAAGCAGTGGCGTGTCACCGGCGTGCCAGGTGTGCGTGGCCGTTCTGCCACGAGTTCGAGACCCACCTGCAGCGCCACAACAGCCCGGCGTGCCGTGTCCCGCCACACGCTGCACGACAGCGCGTAGGAGAAGTTGGCGGTCGAAGATGCCGCAATCCGCCGCTGCAGAGCAGGGCGGCGTGCCAGCACCGAAGAATCAGCGCTGTCCCTCAGCAATACGCTGGCGCCTGCCACGGAGGCGCTGTGCAGCTGCGAGGTGAGCCAGCGCTGCGAGGGCTCGTTGCCGGCCTCGTTGACAAACCGCGCCACCTCCGCGGCGGCCTCGTGCGACATGGCGGTAAACCGCCGCACTAGCTCGTGCTTCACGTCAAGCATGACAGAGGCCAACACCGCTATCAGCTCCCCTTGCAGTGACATCACGGTCTCACGCCCGCTTTCTTGGCGGCGGTCACGCAGGCGAAGAGGCGTGGGTCGCGGCTCCGTGCCCCAAGCGTCGTACAAGGCGGCGGCACACCGCACCGTCGTCGTCGTCGCTGCGGGGTCGTCGTCAGCCGCAAGAGACACGTGCAGCTGCAGGGAGAGGTCGGTGGTGCTCAGGAGCTTCATCACTGCGGGCCATCGCTCACACACCTCCCGCTGCAGGAGGCGGCTCACCTGCAAGCCGGTGCACGACTGTACGCGGCGGGCGAAGAGGACGGCCTGCCGCTGCACGCGTCGTGTGACCTCCTCGCTGGATGTCCCCTCGCACGCCTCAACGAGGAGAAACGAGATGTTGGTGCTGCCCAGCGTGCACTGCAGACTGCCCGCAAGCCGCGGCCGCCGCACCGGTGCCACGTCGATGTTGGTGTTGAAGTCGCGGTAGAGAAAGCTGAAGGAGTCCTCTGGTGATGGTGCAGAATCGACAGTGTCCGGCGTCGATTCTGCGGCTGATGCAGCGGCGGTTGACGGTGACGGAGAAGAAGGACGCGAAAGCGCTGGTGTCAGAGCGGCGGCAACAGCAGCATCGGTTGCTTTTCTCTGTGGTTCCAGCAGATGTGGCAGTTCTGCTACTTCGCTGGCGGGGCTAGCGCCGCTATGAAAAAGCTTTCGAGGAGCCGTGACGAAAAGCATCGTTGGTGAGACTACCCGCCTCAACAGGGAGGGGGAGCAGCGCCGGCAGAGCGGTCGCCGTTGCATCGCTGAGGCACGGCTGATCTCCCACCGCACACGCGTCACGCACAGCATGCCTCTCGCGAAAGAGGGAAAAGGAGGGGCGTCAACTAGGATACAGACATACACGCCACTGTACCTCTCGCCCGCTCACACACAGCAAGCAGTGATGCACCCGATACACGACCGAGATGAGGCACGGCGATGCCCTGATATTGTTGTTGTCCTTTTGCTCCGTTTTACTTCTTCAAGTCTGTGCGCGTGTCTGTATATGTGTGTGTGTTTGTGCTAGATCCCGTGGCCCGAATCGCGGCCCTTCGGACATAGTCGCCCCGCGGTGTGTTTCGTGGGTGACGAAGAAAAGGGAAAATAAGAAGACAAGAGAGGACGGATGATTGAAAAAAGGGGGTAGCACAACGGGAGAGTTTCTCGCAGCACTTTTATTAGCATTGCGCTCACGGATCGCTGCAATGGGGAACAAAGTACAGCTCCGCCCTCACCCAACGCCGTCAGCTTATAGCTGGAACGCAGAGGGCTTTAATATCAGCAGTGGCAGTCAGGACCCACGAACACACGCGCAAATCGAAAAAATAGAGAAACAATCTTGCAGTCGACGGAGAGACATGGCGAATAGTCTTGCAGCATTCGTGAGGGGAGAAAGAGAGGGAGAGAAATACTCTACAAAAAAAAAAGAGTCTTAAATGAAAATCAGGACATAAAGACCACGATGAGTAATGTACATCACTTCGAATAATTGACAAGCTGCCACACACACACACGAAGGGAATAAATATCCACGGCAAAGATTCAATTTAGAGTCGAGAAACCCCTTGCTGACCTCTTTGGGTGTCTCACAGATGCTCCCCCGCATCAGCGGCACGGAAAAAAAAAAGCTTGTATATCTCTCCGGACCACTTGAAACCTCATTCCGCCACCCCCGCCGCCTCACAAGAGGGGTAGAGCTCGCAGCCTGGCAGGCACAAATCGAGGTACGGCGTGTCAAAGATGTCCTGGCTTGTGAAGTCGGCAAGGCACCCACTCGTGTCCAGCCGCAGCGCGGCGTCCCAGTCCACGGCCGCCTCATCATACCGCTGCAACTCCTTCAGCGTCAACGCCCGGTTCACGAGTGCATTCCAATTCACTGGTGCGGTGGCAGAGGAGGAGGAGGACGACGACGACATCGCAATGGAACCGGTGGGAGGCAGGACGCAGTTGTAGTCTGCCAGCGCCGCGTCATAGCGGCCCATCCGCTGGCACACCTTCGCTCGCTCGTGGAAGTACACAGCCGGGCAGCGCGCCGCGGCTGCCGCGTTCCTGACAGACGAAGAAGAGGAAGCTGCAAGAGAGCTGTGGGTGATGGCGGCGGTAAAGGCCGTCACGGCGTCTTCGTTCTGTCCTGCAATGGCGAGAAGGACGCCGTGGCTGAAAGAGAAGGCGGGGGACTGCCGCAAAGAGCCATCCATTTCGAGAGCCGTCGCCAGGCTGGCCAGGGCATCGGCGAAGTGGCCCGTGGCGTGGGCGATGCACCCACGAAGGTAGAAGGGCTCTGCAGGCGCAGCGGCATCGGCAGCATTACTGCTTGCCTCGATGGACGCCTGCACGTCCGACATGGCCTCGTCATACTGGCGCAGCAAGAAGTGCAGCAGAGCGCGGTTGTACAGGTACGCAGGCGGCACACCCCCGACCACTAACGGTAGAGCTGCGGCCGTACTGCCACCGCCACTCAACTCGGCGGCCGCTCGCAGCTCTGCCACCGCCGCCGTCGCGCTCTCCAACGCCTCGGGGAGGCGGCCCAGGCGACGCAGAGTGACTGCTGCGAGGTGCGCGGTCTCCCCTGGGCACTGGCGGTGGAGAATAAGGTGCGAACAACACGGCGTCGTCGCTGCGGCCGCAGAAGCAGCAGCAGCAGCTGGGGACTCAGCGGGCATGGACAACGTGGTGCTGCCGCTTAACACTCCCACACTGTTGACTGCCGCCGGGTATTCGGTGAGTAACGAACGCACGACCGGCGCGCGAATGGCGGCGAGAGCGCCGAAGTCGTCGCGCAGCTCCACCAGCGCGGTGGCCTCGCGATAGCGACAGGCGGCTATCAAGGCCTCGTCTCCCGACTGTTCTGCGCGCCGGCGGGCCTGCGTGAAGAAGCGCAGCGCGAGGTCGGCGTAGCCACACGCACTGTAGGCGAGGCCGACGTGGGTGAGAGCGAGGAGTTCGATGTCGGTGCGAAAGGCGCTCTCACCCGGCGACGACGCGCACAACGGGGACGCCGCAGCTGCACCACAACCAGCTGCGTCCCCGGTCGGCGTTTTTGGTGAACAGGCGATGCTCAGCAACACCCGCAGGGCAGGAAAGACCTCGCCTCTGCAATGCAGCACGATGCCAAGCAACATCGCCGCCAGGGTACGCTGCGGCTCATCGAGATCGTTGCCCAAGGCATCGGTCAAGCACGCACAAGCCGCCTCCACCGAGTTCTCGCAGAAGAGATGCACCAGCGCCATGGCGACAAAGACAGGAGCCGTCGACGCCATCGATCTCGCGAAGCCGTCCTCTGCCCGCCTCGTCGCTGCACCGCATCCTGCCGCAGCGCTCATGCGGATGTGCTGCTCCGCTGCTCCCTGCAGATCTACTAACGCCTGCGGGCCGAGCCCCAGCTGCAGCTCAATGCAGCCGCGGTAGAAGCGCAGGAGGGGTGCGTCCTGGCTGCGCAGCACCGCCTCGTTCATGCTCGACAGCGCGTCGCTGAAGTTGCCGCAGCGGGTGTGGGCGAGGCCGAGGCGCATCGGGTAGTCCACCGCCTGCGCGTCCATCTCCGTTGCTCGTGCAAAAAAATCGATGGCGGACGACGGCGCGCTGCCTTCGTGGTAGTGGGCGAGGCCGACGTCGTGCAGCACCGCCGCCCCCTCTCCGCCCACCTCCAGCGATTTGGCCAGCAGCGCCTTCGCCTTCTTGTAGTCGCGGCTCATGAGACAGCTGCGGCCGTAGAGGGCGTAAATCTTGGGCCGCATGCTCTCGTTCACGTGCGACCACATCGGCTCCTGCAGCGCCAGCTGGAAGTTGAGCTGTGCGAGGGCCACGCGACCGTCTCGCAGGTACGCCCGGCCCAGCTCGTAGGCCCAGATGCCGTTGTCCGGCTCACACTTTAACGCGGCGCGGAGGTCGGCAATCGCGTCGGCGTGGCGTCCAGCGCGGGCGAGAAGGGCCGAGCGGCTGCCGTAGAGGGACGCGACGCGGCGCACGTCGCTGCTGCCGCGGTCGACCTCGATGGCGAGAGAGAGGTCGGCGGTGGCGGCTGCGAGCTGGCCGATGCGGCTGGCAAGGTTCGAGCGCAGTACGAGGGCATTCACAAAGGTCGGATCCTGCTGCACGGCGCTGGTGAGTAGGTCGCCCGCCTTGCCAGGGACGACGGCGCCGTCGGCGAGACAGGTGCGCGCTGCCTCGACGAGCTCCTTGCTCGTGCGTGCCGTCTTCACGGACATCGCACCCGAGCGCTAGTTGGAGAGTGCGTGAATGGATGCTCTGGCGAGATGGTGAGCGCTTCCAAATAGTGAAAGAAAGAGAGCGAGAGAAGCAGCAGGTGGGGCAAGCAGCGCGAGAAAGTATGTGCATGGAGAGAGCGGCCGGTAAGACGCCTCACAGACATCAACGCGAGAGAGACGCCAAGAAAGCAGGAAAGTCATTGCAAGGAAACATCTTTTTTTTACTCCAACACTGACACAGGAGCAGCCATCGGTGCGCGTATTAGCCCTGTGTCTTCTCTATTTCCTCGTCCCCAACACGCCTATACATATCTGGTCGTGTACCTTACTCAAAAGCCTCTGTGCACTATGCGATCGAAACGGGCTCCATACAAGCTGCAGGCCAGACCAGCCGAGGGCTGTAGTCTTTTGATTCTTGTGACAAGCCGTGTGGCCTAAGACGTGCTCACAAAGCTCTGTCGCCGCAGCGGCAGCAATTTGCTTCTCCTATACTTATTTTTTTTCTTTTCAAGTCTTGTCTTCATTTACCGCTTTCTCTCAGCTAGAAGGTGTCGCGGACGTGTGCAGGAACATCAACACAGCGGCAGAGCCAAACCCGAAGAGGACGCAACGAAGTCCGCACGTCTACCGCTCGACGCAAAAGCAGCGAGCACAGAGACGCGTACCCACACGACACAGACACAGATCTTCGTCCTTCGTCACTAAGTTCTTCTGTCTTGGGGCCGCCGCATATGACACATGTCATGCACACGTCGGCGTGGACCTTCTTGGAAGCAACAACGCAAATAGAATTTCAAAAAAAAAAAAACATAGGAAAAGAAAAGAAAAGTAAAACGAAAAGAAACAGCAGAAGCTGCGGTGAAAGACAAACGAGAGAAAAAAAAGAGAGAATGCATTCGGCGAAATAGGGGGACGGCTGAGTGATGCAAGACGTCGGTGGGAAAGAGGGAGAAGGAGTGAAAAGAAAAGCACCTCTTCTCTCCCATCCTCTCTCTTCGCCTTTTCTAAGCATCACCAGTCACTCTCACAAATGCACACACTTACACACACACAAGCACACAAACACACATGGATACTCATACAAGCACGTTCTTACATAGACTCTGGACTTCGTGACCACGCGCTTCACTCCTGTGGCGTTGCATGCAGACTCTCCATCTCCATCTCTCTCTCTCTGCGTCTTTACACGCACATAAGCTGCATCAGGCGCTGGTCCAGGGCATCAAACGGCGGCTTCAGCGGCGGGATGTAGAGGCCGGAGACTGTGCGGACAGAGCCGCGCACCTGCTGGTTGAGCTCCGCACCCGGGCCGGCCATCTCGATGCCACCCCCACTCGCGGCGGCCGCGGAAGCCACCAGCCCATTCGGGTCGCGCAGCCGGTCCTCGTCGTAGCCCGTCAGCTGGTACTCCTTGGCGATGTTGGTGAGGTAGGTGATGCACTTGTCGTTAGGAGGCGTGTACATGCCCAGGCGCTCCATCATCCGCTGGTTCACCGAGAACTCCGCGTTGGACATCGCCATCTCCACAAACTCGTGGCCGAACTTGGACTCGAAGTTCTTGCGCAGCGCGGCCAGCTCCGGCACGGAGTCGCCGACGCGCGCGCTGGCCCAGAGCACCGACGTGATGGCTTCCTTCAGCTCAGGCGGGCAGGCCGAGCTCGGGTCCTTCTTGTTCTTGTCTGTCTTCAGAGGCTTGCTCTCGGCGATGAGCTGGACGCGGTTGCCGAGGAGGTCAAGGAAGAGGGAGAGGACCTCGTAGCCCTCAATGTTCACGTCCTCGCGGATGCAGTTCTCGACGCGGATGCGAGCCGAGTCGTACTTCTCGAGTGCGAGCAGCTCGGCAATGCCGCGCCGCTGCGTCTTGACGCTGTTCAAGAGCTTGTTCTTCTGCATCCCGAGACGCGTGGTGGCCATGCGGATGTTCGCCCGCACCTTCGTGGGGTCGAACCCGCTCGACGTCTTGGAGTTGATGAAGCTCTTCATTGTCAGTTGGAAAGAAAAGCGTGAGAGTAAGAGAAGGCGATTACGAAACGAGAAAAGCAGGCTCGGCGGCAAGTGGCGCAGAGAGAGGGCAAAAGACAGCAACGTGTAGGAGGAGAGGAGGTACGAAAAGGGAGGAGGGGGAGAGAAGGGTGAGAAATAAAAACAAAAAGAAACGTAAAGACGCACAGGAGAAAAAGAGGAAAAGTGAAATGAAAACAAATGATGGCAAAGAGGGAAGCTATGAGTCGAAAAGAAAAAAACGAAAAGTAGAGAGGAAATAACGAAGAGAAAAGCAGTGCTTTAGTGAGCTGCGAGATGGACATCGGCAAGTGGTATTCAACGCGTACGTGTGTGTGTTGTTGTTGTGAAAAGGCAGAAGAAAAGGGCGAGGAAATAAGGGGATGAAGTCTAAAGAGGTATTGAAGCACGCCTTCTACCTGCCCGCAGTAACAAAGGCGGCGAAAAAATAAAAAGTGTCAGCGAAGCAAAAGCTGTGCTGTTCTCTGCCTTCAACTGTTCGAGCAATTAATCGTCGTTGGCGAAGATGGAGTGGTGGTTCTGCAACATTGTCACAAACCCTTCAACTGAAGAAAAAGAACGTGTGGCAGCGACACCGACCACACGCGTGTGCCGTCCTTGCAGCGGCATCCAAGTTTTGTTTCCATCGACTTTTCCTCTAGTAGGTGTTAGCTTTTTTTTCATTTTCCTTTCTTTCTTTCAAATACGTAGAAGAAAGAACACTACGTGCTGGCATCTGGAACAGAGACCAACAAAGCCGCATCACCTCCTAGACGCAGAAGCACGTCGACGGCAACAGCATCATTCACCAAAACCCTTCCAACTTGCTCCACCAACCCACACAAACACACACACACTTCTCCTGCAAAACACAGCCGACGCCACAGCCACCACTAGCAGCTCCTTATCCGTGGTGGTGGCGGTGGCGGTGGTGCTGGCTCGACAGGTCTGCACGACGCACGCCGATGATCGTCTTGTCAGGCGAGTTCGATGGCACGTAGCGGTCCATGTTCAGCGCCGCCCGCGCAAACTCCTGCTTTACCTGCTGGAACTTCGCGAGGTGTAGGTGACGGCCCAGGTTGAGGCCGCCCACACCGACATCCTCATACGGGTCCTCGATGCCGAGGAAGTAGGAGAAGGTGCCCTTGCGGTGCTGCGGGAAGTTCCAGTCGATGTCCGCCCGCGTCGTGAGCCGCGGCCGGTTGATGCTCACCACGTTCTTCTCAAAATCGAAGTGGTTGGCGTAGTAGACGAAGAAGCCGTGCAGCAGCCTGCCGAGCTCGACCGGGTCGCAGTCTGTCAGAGGCGAGTAGTCGGGGTAGCGAGGCATGTGTGCGGGGTGGCCGATCGACCACGGGTCCACCCACTCGAGCTGCCTCGTCGCCAGCATGTAGTGCAGCAGCATGAGGGTCACCGCGTAGGAGGTAAGCATGGCAGCCGTGCCGAGCCCCACTCCGGTCGCCTTACCCCACGCCTTGGCCGCCATCGCGGCGTGCCGGGCAGCTGGCGGGCCGGTGTGCAGATAGTGCCGCAGCAGGTAGCTGTTCTTGACGCCGTAAGCCACAAACGAAATGTCCCACTTATACATAAACATCTCCGGCACAAAGCGGAGGTCGAGGGTGTCGCGCGTGTAGTCCTCGCGGCTGTTGCGGGTCATAATCTGTCCGTCCGGGAAGAAGCCCACCGCCTCAATTGCCTGCTCCCGCGAGACGCACTGCACGGCGACGCGGCAGCCGTAGGTCGTCCGCTCCACCCAGATGCCCTCCACATTCTCGCGGCCCATCCTGGTCGCGATGTACTCCAGGTCGTTGTTGTCGAGCGAGGAGTTGCGGATGTCCCACAGCGCGGTGCGCGACTTGCGGTCCTCCTCCTCGGACAAAACGGTGTAGCGTGAACGCGCCACCTTATCCTCGTTCACGTAGCGCAGCTTCACGACAGGGGTACGGGCCTCCGTGAGGCTCATGAGGTTACCGCGCAGGTAGTGCGGCACGTAGCGCTTTATCACGGTCCAGAGCCTATCTACCCGCTTCGCCTGCACGGCGTGGTCGGGGTAGGGGTCGTCGAAGACGCAGGCGAGGTCGAGGTCGCTGCCCCACTCCATCTGTCCATGCGTCACCATGGACCCGCAGCAGTAGATCTTCGCATCGGGCGTCCACTTGTCGGCTAGGCCCTGAAGTTGCTGTTGGGCCCGAATCGCAGTGCGGAACATCTGCTCAGGCCCGATGCGCTTGTTGTTCTCGTCCAGCAGGGCCCGTCCCCACTGAGCGTAGTGGTCTGCTGAGGGGTTCAGCGAGATGGAGGAGACGGAGGCCGTTGCGGCTGGTGTGGTCTGTGAGGCGTCTGTGGAGGTGCTGGCCGCTGCTGCTGCTGCCGCCGCTGCAGCTGGAGCCTCGTGCAGTGCACGGGTGAGGGCCACGTAGAGGCACAGCGGTGACCGTGACAACATGGCGTAGAGAAAAGAATGTCACTTAGCGGTGCTGGGAACTACACATGCGTGTATGTGTCTATGTGTCTGTGTGTGTGAGGCGAGACACACACACACACGGCAAGCGGAGAAAGAGCAGTGCGCTTCTCTTTGTGTGTATGTGTTTTTCACTATGTAGAGTTGACACCCCTCCGCCTCTTACCTTATTACCCTCTATAAGTGATGCAATCGAATTCGACCAGAGAAAGAGAAAGAGAGAAGCGTGACAGATGCAATAGAAAGGGGGTACAACTGCCTCTTGCCGACGGCAGATTGGAAAAAAAAGAAGATAGAGAAAAGAAAATGCACAGAATTAAGCCGGCAGCGTAGCCAGGCACTTGATACACACCACAAAAAGCACTTCCTCATGTTCAACGCTCAATGGCAGCTATGTATTGTTTTCTTTCTTTCTTTTTTGGATAATCTTACTGCTGTGAACGCACCGTGCAGTGACATCCTCTCACAGAATGAGGAAACACCAACACACCACCGGCTAGTCGCAAAGAGAAAGAGACACTCATCCCTCTCTCCTACTCTCCATCGCACAGGGCGGGGAAAGGGCACTCCGCCTTGACGTGCCGCTGCGTACGTCCGCGTCGCCATGTCAGGCTCAGCCGGTCGCCGCGGGTGAGAGTCGGCAGCAGCTCCGACACGGTGTCGGTCCGCTTCTCCGCAATGCAGTGTGTCCAGCCGTACCGCGCCTCCCCTGTCATGACGGCGAGGGAGCGGGGGGCCAGGTAAACCCCTGACGGCGCAGCGCTCTCACTCGGCGAGTCCCACCTCGCAAATTCCATCACCGTGTAAGAGCCGAGCGAGACGATGAGAACGGCGTCGTCAAACGCCTGGTGGGCGTCGACGTGCGTCGCAATGCCGCACGCCCCCATCTCGCTGTAGTCGTAGTAGTTCACCGTAAGCTGGTCACAAACGTAGTCGCCAGGCCCAAAGGGGTAGTCGCCAGTAATGCGCACCGCCTTGTCCACGTCGTCGTTCTGCAGCCGTGCCCGCATCCACGCGTAGAAGGACGGCCGCGGGTTCACCGCCTCTCCCTCACCTGTCAGAGCGTTGGCGCCGTAAATAAAGCGCCGATTGAAGTGGGCGACACGGCGGCGGGAGAGGTACTCGAGCTCCAGCCCCTCGCGGTGGTCGCGCAGCTCCTGCCAGATCGCCGCCTCCTCCGCTGGGGTGAGGAAGTCTTCGACAAGGTAAAGCCCGGGAATGTGAGAGACAGCACGTCCAACACAGGTACGCTGGCCCTCACTCAGCGTTCCAGTAGTTACACTGGCGGCAGCCACCCCTTTTTCGCAGCGTTCGTGCACCGACGCCGCCAGCAGGGATTCGATCCCCGCAACGGGTTTCTGGAACAGGTGTCCCATTATCGCCTGCACCGCCTCCACACGGCAGGGCAACAGGAAGAGAAAGCCGCTTCCTTTGTTGGCGGACGAGGACGGAGCAGCGGGAGTGGTGCTGGTCGAGCCGCCTTTCCAGAGAGCGGCGGAGGCAGGCAGCTGCAGCACCGCCACCCCAATCTTTGTCTCGGATGAGGAAGACGTCGACGCAGTGGCGCTGTGGCCGACGATCACTTCTCCTGTTGCTGATGGGATGCTGCCAGAGGCGCGCGATGCGGTGTCCTCTGACTCGCCTGACGCACGCATTTGCGCCGCGTACCGCCGCAACTCCGCCATGGGCACAAGAAGCTGCGAGAGACTTAACCCAGCAGCCTTGTCCTCATCGACAGCTAGCTGCCGTGAGCACAGCGCGAAGGGCAGGGTGGAGCTGTAGTCCAGCATACAAGCCTGGGGGTCAGAGGCATAAGAGAGAGACACAACACCGTTGTCCACCAACGCAGCACGGAGATCGTGTGGGGTGCAGCCAGCAAGAACACCGCCGTTCAATACAATAAAACCCGTCGCACCGGACAAATCAGTGCACACACGCGCCGCAATAACGTCGAGTTCCTTCTCGTCTGCCGCAGCCGCGGTGGAGAGCGTGAGAAAAAAGCGGGCGAGCCACTTTCTGCACGCAATCTCCACTTTCTTTAGCTGCCGCGGCGGCAGCACGGGCGGGAGCAGCCGTAGCTGCATCTTCTTCTCTTCCACATGCACAGAGGCCATTACGAGGGCGGCAGAGTAAAGCGAGTCTGCCCCGCCCTGCAGAGAAGCAACAATTGAGAAAGAGGACAAGAGCAACACACATAAATGGACACACAATAAGAGGATGATGAAGATGGATTTCGATGCCTCCAACTCTACAGAGATATGCAGGACACACCCCGAAAAAAAGAAAAAAGGTATCGCGACAGACCGCAAGACTGTGCTGCGAGCGGAGGTGCCCACACGTGACTAAGCCTCTGTGACAGGGCAGTTGTCCGCTGCACTAAGAATTTCTCTCTCTCTCTTATTTTATCGCGGCGCTGGTGCCCCCTTCTAAGTTTTCTATGGGTTTTTTTTGTGTGTGTTTATTCTCCGAAGAGTAGCAAAACAGCGTGAAAGTAGCGGACAAAGGCGCAAAAAAAAAAAAAAAACAAGTGTGCCCTCTGCAGAGGGCAGCATCCACTCACCACACAAACTCACACAGAAATAAACGTTTTTTTTCTTCTTTCTGCTTTGCTTCAAGAGACACCGGCGCGACGGGCACTCTGACAAGAAGGGCAGATGCAGATCTCGCAGTAGCCGCAGTACCACGGCCGCTTCTGCGCGGCCAGATCAGCGCGGTGGATGAGCAGGTCGCGGCAGATGTGGCAGTACGCGACGCCCTCCGCCATGACGGTCGGAATGCGCTTCGCTACCTCGTATGCGTTGGCCGCAAAGCGTCCCCGCCGCTTGCAATAGGGGCAGTCCATCGGCACCATCGCCGCCTGCTTCGCCTCCTTGTAGTAGTCCCGCTCCACCTTGTGCTGGCTGAGAAGGTCGGCCATGCTTGCTGTCTCCGCACCTGCCTATGTTGCTCAGAGAAATTATAGGGAAAGGCGATTGTTTGATCTTCTATTTGTTGCAGGCGAAACGACGCTCTTTGTACTTCGTTCAGCTCTACAGAAAGAGAACAAGCGATTGTCTGTTTGTGTGTGTGTGTGTGTTGTCTTGTCCAAGTAAACACAGCTTTCTAACGCACGGTGCGCGAGGTGCAGCAGCGACCGCGCGTAAGCGATAAAAGACGAGGAGCGTCCCTTGTGGGGTGACGCAAAGCGCGAAAGAAAGAGAAAGAGAGAGAGGGAGAAATAGAGGAACGCGATTGTAGCTGCTTCAACGCGCGAAAAAAAATCTTGTGTTTGTGTGTGCTGGTCTACAAAAAGCATTCACGCGCTGTCACGTCGTCGCCGACAACTCCCAACACACAACTTTGGGGGAAAACCACGCATTGCGTGACTCTCTCTCTAGTGGCTTTCTCTGTACCGAATAAAGGCCATTCTTTAAAGAAAGTGCCGGTACCGTTCTCGTGCCTCCACCATGCACAAACTCGCTCTTCCTGCATGTGCCACACAAAAAAGTAATCGACCATACTCTTTTTTTTTCAGTCGTCGGCTCCTCCGGTTGCTTTTGTTTTTTCTTACATGTTTGTTATGGTGGTCTTAATACGCGGTGAAAGACGTGCTGACAAACACCAACTGTCCTTTGTTCCGCACTGCAGCACGCACGCACGCGTGACACGGCCCGCGGTACGCTACATACTGCAACTTCGGCAAATCCACCCTGACTTCCCCAACCACAGCTCTTTTTTTTTCCATTGTACCTCTTTCCAAATAAATGAAAGCCGTTTTTGTTGTTGCTCTCGTTGCTGCGGTGCACCTCACGCGCGCTGGCGCCGCCGCGGTGGGCCGCCGTCATCGTCGCCGTCGTCCTCGCCGCCCTCCTCTGCCCCCGCTGCGGCGTCGAACTCCCACGGCCGCGCACGCCGCCAACGACTCGCGAAGTACTCCTGCCCCATCACCTGTGCCTCCGCTGGAGAGGCGGCCAAGTAGAGCCAGCCGTCCGTCCCGCCATAGGGTGTAACGGACTCCGCGCCGTCCTCTGGCAGAGGAGAGGTCGCCTCAACCGCGGCGGGAGCCGCACACACCGCCGCCGTCGCGTCCCCGTCTGCGGCAGCGGCAGCGGCAGCGCGCTCGTCGCGGTTGCGCACCTCCCGCAGCGCCTTGCAGTTCGGGTCCAACTTGATCGGCCGCACGTTCCAGTTGTGCACCCGCAGAAGTCGCAAAAAGATTGTCATTTCACTGCTCGCCGGCCACGCCGTGCGGCTCGGCACCACCGGCTTGTACTCCTTCATCTCGACAAGGTGGGTGTCCTCGCTGGCGGTGTGGGGGCGACGCACTGCCTGAGCCGTGTCCCGCGCAGCGAGCTGGTCGTCCAGCGGCGGCATCGCGTTGAGGTCGACGTCCACCACGTCCGCGGCGACGACGTGGAAGGCGAAGTGCTCCGCTGCCTCGTCGACGGCGCCCGCCCAGGCGTCCTTCACGGTGGTGAGCCGTGCCCCGGGCAGTCGACTGAGAGAGCGGTCGTAGCCGTGATAGGTGGACTGGGCGAGATAGAGGTAGGGGCCGGGGGCCAGCGGTGTCGTGACGCGCCGCTCCGGGTTGAGAGCCTCGTCCACGATCGATGTCCTCGCCCCGCGGCAGACCGCCAGCAGCGACCCGACGATCTTGCGGATCATGTTGAGCAGAAATGAGCCGCCCTCGATTTGGAAGAAGAGGAAGGGAAGACTGCGCGTGCCAGCCGGCAGCTGCGACGACGGCGGTGCACTGCTGGCTGCTGTCTGCTCCCCCTGTGGCGCCACGCGAGTGTTGGCTGTGTAGTCGGACAGGCTGGCACCGTGCAGCGCCAGCGGGCCCTTCTCTCCGTCCGCCGCACAGGGAAAGAAAAAGAGGCGGGGGTGCACTTCGCATCGGTAAACGACACGCAGCGCCTCGTCCGTGTCGGGCTGCACCACCTTCGCGTTCACGCCGGAGCGGTTGGAGTCGATGTCGACGGAGAAGTTGTGGTAGCGGCGGGAGCCGACGATGCGCGACGCAAGCAGCTCGTTGCAGAAGTCCACCTTCGCCTGCGTGTCGCGCACCCACGATGGTGGGGCGGCGGCTCCATCCGCATCGATGGTTGGCGCCGGTGAGGGCATAAGAGTGTTGAGCGACGCCACGTCCGCGTATGGCACACCGTACAAGCTGCGCTGAGCGGCCTCACTCGCCGTCACCAGCGCCTGCAGCTGTGCGAGGCAGCCCGGGTAGTGCTTCTCCAATGCGGCCCACGTGTCGCACGGTGGAAGGAGGGCGTAGAGCGGCAGGAGGTAGCGGTAGACGCGCCGGTTGCAGCAGTGGCGAGGGACGAAGTTGCCGGCGAGCTGCATCACGTGCGCCACACGCATCATCGCCGGCAGGTGGTCGTTGACGCGCGCTCGCAGCCCCTCCAATCCCCCAAGACGCTCAAGGACGTCGTTCGGGACGAAGAGAGAGACCATGTTGCGAATTGCGTGGACGCCGCGGTCGGTGCGGCAGGAGCGGGCAAAGTGATGCTGATCGCCTGCTGGGCGACCGCGCACGACATCCACAATTACGCCCGCGTCCTTCATTGCCTGCAGCAGCGTGCCTTCGAGAGTGTGGCTCGTCGGGCCGTGTGCCTGCAGCTGGAGACCGCGGAAGGCCGCGCCGGAGTAGAGAAGACAAAGGCCAAGGTGGGTGTGATCCTTTGGCGCCTTGGCCAGCGGCACATGGCGCGCATCGACACGCCGCCCTCCCTGTCTGCCCCCCATGAATGTGCACAAAGGGAAACAAGAAGTCGCAGACGAGCAGAAACGCGAGCCTGCCTAATTTTTTTGTTTTTTTTTTGTGTGAGATAGGAAGTATCGGAAAGCAGGTTCAACAACTCGCACACGCACGTGGGCAGAGAAACCCGAAGTTCAAAAAAAAAAAAAGGCGGACGAGACAGAAAGAGGGAAAGTACCGTGACGAGTCTGGATGGTGGCAATGCGCACAATCTCAGAGGCAGCAGCGACAGCTAAACCCGAACAACTCCCTAAAAAAAGGATCAAAGGAACACCACCAGACCAGGTTGACGAACCTCACTGAGGGTCTTTTTGTTCGTTATCGTAGAAGATGAACAGCGCCACAACATACGAGAAACTTGGGGCGAGTAAGCTGAAAATTCGGCAGGCATTTCGAGAAGGCTCTTCGTTCGTCTCGCTGTGTGCGTGTGTGTCAGAGTTGTAGTGCACATCGTCACACCAATCGAAGTACGCCGCCCACGTCAACCACCTCTTCAGCTCTGCGTGTTGGTCCCCGCAAAGTCCACTTTGCCCTCCCAGACACATGAGGAAGATCAAATTGTTCTTGCGACAATTGTGCACAGTCACACCCCCACAACGAGCACGCAAGTGCATCGATACGCTGTCGGGAAGAAGTGAAGAGCATTGTGGAAAAAAAAAAACGAGGGATCCGCCGCGAAGTGAGATGGAACAGCGCGCTACGGACAAATAGAAAGAGTATAGTGTGTGTGTTAAAGAGACGGAGTGGTGAGAGCTTGAGAAAGCTGCAAGACTGCTTTTTTTTTTTATGCGTGCTGCTCGGTCGCCCGCTCCACCTGCTGCACGATGGCGTCAATGACAGCCGTCACCGCTTCCACCGTCTGCGAAGGCTCCTCCGTTACGAAAGCCCTCCCCTGATCCTCCGCGAGGGAGAGGTTCGGGTCGATCGGAATGGCGCCGAGGAAGGCCACCTCGTACATCTCCGCCAGCTTCCTCCCCCCACCCTTGGAGAAGATGTCGGTGCAGTGCGCACAGTAGGGGCAGACAAAGCCTGACATGTTCTCCACGATGCCCAAACAGCGCAGGTCCAGCTTGTGGCAGAAGGACAGCTCCTTCTTGACGTCATCCGTCGAAACATCCTGCGGCGTTGTGACGACGACGGCACCGGCGGGGTGGAAATCGCGCAGCACCTCGCAGAGCGTGAGGTGCTCGTCGCTCGTGCCGGGTGGGGTGTCGATGACCAGATAGTCCAGTGGGCCCCAGTTCACATCCGTGACAAACTGCTTGATCATCGCATCCTTTTTCGGTCCCCGCCACACCACTGCGTCCTTGTCACTCGGCAGCAAGTAGGCGATCGACATCACCTGCAGGTCCGCCGTCGTCGCGGCGCCGTCGTCTGTACCGTTCGCTGCCGTTGCCGCCCGCAGCGACACCGGTGTCCACCCCAGCTCGCCGCGGTAGACGTCGCGGTTCTCCAGCCCGCAAATCTTCGGCACACTTGGGCCGCAGATGTCCACGTCGAGCAGGCCAACCCGCTTGTGGTGGACGTGGGTGAGAGCCAGGGCGAGCTGGCAGGCCACCGTCGACTTGCCCACGCCGCCCTTGCCACTCAAGACCAGAATGATGTGTCGCACCTGTGCCAAGCCCCCCGCCCCCGCAGTCGACGATGCAGTTGTCGACATCCCCTGTCTGCCTTAAATTTCCCTCTCGGTAGGGTTTGTGTGTGAGGGTGTGTGTTTGTACTTCGCTTGTTCGCCCGCTTCGCGAGACGTAAAACACGCGCATGCATACGAGAGCGAAGTTCGAGTATGTGAAGTAGGCGGGAGAGGTGGGACAGCGGCATGAAAGGTGCTGGAAAGGGGAGGCTCTGCGTGGCACGTCGCCCTCCTCGTGTCATCAACGCCCGTAAGGTACACGCGAAAGGAGAGAAGACAAGGTGCGCACGCCACATAGTAGCGCAACGGGAAAAAGCCACGCAAAGAGAGAGAAAAAAAAGAAAGGTGCGGCGCGGCTCCCACCTGTACAAGACGCCGCGCACACACGAGTAGAAGAGACTGCTCCGCCGCCGGTGCACTCTACGCTCTCGACACCCCATCTCACTTTCCCTTCTTCCTCTCAGCGGCTCACCTATCAGACCTAGAGAGAGGCTTCCGTCAAACTTTCATTCCAAAAGTACTATTGCTTTATTATTATTACTTTACGCGTGAGTACGGTTGTCTGTGTCTTAGATCGCTTCGCACATGTTAAACTCCATCGCCTCCGCACTCAAATCATTGCTCCCCACACACACAAACACTTTACGACTCGGCGGAGCGCTGCGCCTTCGCGTCCTCCTCCTCTGCCACACGCTGCACCGCCGCCCACACCTCCTGCGCCTGCCGCCACGCCTCCGCCGGATGCGTGAGGTCGATGACGTAGTGCTCCGCTGATGCATCGGCACCCTCGCCCGCAGAGGCCCGCAAACGCGCCTCATCGCGCGCCAGCTTACCCCGCACCCCAGCCCGCAGCTCTGCTATGCTGTGGAAGCCGCAAGCGTACATGGCCAGCGCCACCGTCGCCGCAAAGCCGATAAGGGCGTACGCGGTGCCCCACAGCAGGGCACGGTACGCGAGAAGGAGGTGCTGGCGACGTGGGCGGGTGCCACCCTGAGAGGCCTCCGCCTCTGCCTCCGCTGCCGCCTCTGCCTTCGGGGGCCCGAAGAGAAGGTCCTCCAGCGGGTCAGTGGTGGGCTGAAAGATCGTCGCTGACGGCGCCACTGCTGCCCCCTCGCCCCCCGTCGCAGCGACGGCCTCGGGGCGGATGTAGCGCTGCTCCAGCTCCCGCGCCTCTGGCAGCTGTGCCCGCAACTCGCGCAGCGTTGGGATCATCTCCTTCACCTCGCGCGCCGTCGGCACATTTGTCTCGTTCACCTGCGTGGGGGCGAGCTTGAAGTTGGTGGCGCTGCGGAAGGACGGTGGGGGTGGCGACGGCACCCCTGACGAGGAGGAGCAGCAGCAGCGCTGCGCTGCACTAGAAGCGGGAGTGGAGGCAGTGCCGCCGCAGTGGCGACGGAGGGCCGCGGGACCACGCAGCACCAAGCGCACCATATTTCCTTCCCACAACGTGTCCCCGCTGCGGACAAGCACACGCGCCAGCAAGCGTGCGCAGCACAACGGCCACAACAAGAACAACAATAAAAAAAAGCAAGAGCGAGGCAGGAAGGAGCCTACTTTTAGTTGGGTGGGAGGTGGAGAGAGGAGGCAGGTCGCGCAGAGTTTACGACGCCAGATAAGTGGAGTGCAGACGCAACGAACGTTTACTGCGGTGCCAGTGGGTGACGAGAACAAGATGTAGATTGTCTTTTTGTTCTATTTTGTTTTGTTTTGACCGTCCAGCACAAAGTTCAGAAAAAAAAAAGAATGAGAAAAGTTGCCGAGTGTGTAAGGGTGATGAAAAAAAAGCAGAGAGAGTGAGAAATAAAAGGCAGGACTGCCTGCGTCGGTCAAAGTTCGCAATGACTGCTGCTCCAACTCCTGCATCACAGCCTTTTTCTTTTCCCACTTGCTGCAGTTTATCCAGAGGCCTCTGAGTCGTATCCTCCGCAACCCTTCGCTCTTTCTTCCTTTATCTTTCCTTTTTTTTTCTGCCTCACCGCCGCAGAGACGCTAAGAAGGGTGAGAGTATGGTGTCCCTACATCTTGTTTTTGTTGTTGCTCGGGAGTCTGCATGCCTTTAGCTTCGTGTGCGCATACGTCCATCTCGTCCCGTTTCACCTCGTGGTCCACTCGTCAAGCCGTCTTCGCGCATGAGCATTCGTGCACGAGTGTCTCTTTATGAGCGTGGGTGTGTGTCTGTGTGGAGAGCGAGCTTGTATTAATTTTTTTTTTCACGCGCTCGTAATTCGGGTTCGGTGAGGCCGTGAGACCACCGGAAGTGAAAAAAGAAAAAAAAGGCCACGTAAAAATCTTACACTAAAGGGATCAAGGTGAAAAGTGCCCACCACTCAGTACCAGCTATTTTCCTGGTAGTCGTACTCGGGCCTCCAATACCCACTTGCGTTGAGCAGGCAGCTTGCAAGTGCCCTGCCTCCCGCCGGTGAGAGATGAGAACAGTCGTCGAAAAACTTTGCCTCGACGCTGGGGTCGAACGTGACATTCTGTGGTACCGGTACGCCGCCGCTGAGAATGTTGAAGTAGCAGTTCGCGTACACGGAGGAGGCGGCCATCGAAGCGCTTATGACGCCGCCACCCCTCCAGTCCGAAGTTCCAATGAAGCCGTCCACAGCAGCAGAAACGGCGCTCAGCTCGGGATAGTCCTGGCAGCCTTGCCGGCACTGCTTTGCCCAATCGGTGTCCCCACCAGCGCTGCAGAAAGCGAGCGCCGCAGTACTGTTTGTGACGGCTACCGTCAAGACGGAGGTATCAGTGACATTATAGGTGCCCGACCTCATGTACGACGCACCATAGCGATCCCGAAACTGCCGTGCGGGCGGTGGCACGTAAAGAAAGGCGTAGCGCACGTCGTTCAGGTACTTCATGATGCGCCGGTTGGTCGTGAGGTACCGCGTGACGGCGCCGCTGATCATTGAGTAGCCCTCCGAAATCTCCTCTCTTGCGACTTTGGGTCTCTGCCACAACGCGCGTACACTGGCTAGCGGTGACGCCACGATGTACACGACGACGTGAGTGGTATCGCAGCGCGAATTCGCTGTGCTCGCCTTGCGTCGCTGGACCGCCGCGTCGAGGGCGTTATACAAATTTGGAAAGTACGCGGCGAGTTGCGACGAATTCTCGACCTTCGAAGTGGGCAGCACTGCTTCCACCGCATCGCTCCAACTCACATAGGAGAAGTCCCTGCCGTGCTGATGAAGCGAGAGATCAATGGCATCGGCCGTAACGGTGTGCAGCGTCACGTTCCGCGGGACGCGATTCTGCGATGCATTTAAAGTTCTGCTGAGCTTGTAGTACTCTTTCACAAGATGAGCGCGACAGAGACGGTAAGACCACGGGTTGCACTCGCCCGCCTCCTCGTTCGTTTCAGCGGGGGTTGGGAAACCTTTTTGACGGGTGAGATTCGTGAGCTCCTCCGCCATGTAAGCGCTAACGCGCTTGCCACGGCTCGAGACAAGAGATGGTCCGACCTCCACCACCGCCAGCACCACCTCCGCTGTCCCCGCAAAGCGACATGACTCACTCATGCTTGTGCTGACGGACGTTTTCACTACTTCACGGCAGTAACTGGTTGTGCAGTGGTACGGCGTGCGACCGCTGCAGTAATATTGGCGGCCGTTCTTGGTGCACTGCAGCTGATCGGCAGCGAGGCACATGAGAAACACAACCAACATCAGCAGCGCCACAACACGCGTCGTCAGCCGCGGTGCTTCGTTGACTGTCATCTCGAGAGAGCAGTCGGCACACTTTGTATTTTGTGTGAGAATATGTTTCTCCCGTGGTCCTCTCTTGGTGGCGGTTCGAAAGTCGCTGTTCAAACGCAAAGGCCGAGTGTGCGTGTGCGACAGTGTTCTCAAGAAAGTGTGAGAAGCGCTCAGCACACGATGCAACGCAGAAATATGCGCACAACCGCCACAGAGAGGGGAGAAAAAACTTTGTTTTTGTCGAGAAAATATCTTCCTTCGCAGCAGCCACCGCGATGCATCAATGGAGAAAAAAAGGGAAAACAGATGAAAGGAAAAAAGAGTGTGTAGACGGAGATCAAAGAGGGCGAAGAGAGAACAAGAGAGAGAGGGGGGAAAAAATCAAAAAGAAGCAAAGACAGAGCACGTATTGATAAATGCACCGCAGAATGGGCAGCGTGGTAGTCGCCGTATCGAAACCGCTACTACCGCCAATGGGAATAATACAAATATAGAAGCCAACACATTCTGCCCCGAGTGCGATGGGCAAAGACGTCGGTGAGGAGAGGAGGAAAACGAGGAAGAGAGAGTAGAACCAGATCCATCGTCTTTCTCCCGCCAGGCAAGATGAGCAGTAGGGAGGGAAAATAAAAGTGACAGATAAAGAAAAAAGCGAGACGCGCCTGCTATTTTTGCAGCTGCGCAAAGATCCTCCAGGTGGTAGTTTTTTTTTGTTTGTTTGTTTTGCTGAGAAAGATGCCATTAGGCGGTCCTCTTCTTCTCCCTTAGACACACCGCCACGCCTCTCGGAAGCTGCACAGCATCGTCGTATTTTGATACCCCTTTTTTTATTTTCCGCTTGAGCAAGCGGTGGTGCTGCGGCGGTGTTCAAGCAGCTCAGCAGGGACCTACCCACGCACACCCACGCACACGCAAACGCAAGTGTGCATGGCGTGCTTCTACGCGCGCGCCGGTCACGCTGACCCTCAAGTCCGCAAAAGAGAGACGAACACCAGACACGACGTGACACGTCCCTTTCAGGGCACAAGGTCCCCCGACAAGAGACAGCTGCTCTCTTTTGCGCAATTCATGCGCTCCTCTCTTTCTTTCCTCCGCTTCCGCTCCATTTATTTTTCGTTTGCTCTGTTTAGTTCTTTGATCTTTACGTACTACAGTATGTGTGTTTGTGTGTAAGTGCGTGTTCCGCACCACACACAACAAAATAAGAAACAGCGCAACAGTGAAGTTGACAACCATGAAAAAAAGGAAAATGGTGTTTGAGCTCGCAACAGTAGAGAGCAAGAGAGCGCGAGATAACCTAAGAGACCCGCTAAAAAAAAAAATGGTAGAAGAAAAGTCCACGGCAAAGTAACTAAGTTTGGCGAAGACCACACGACACAACACGCCATCGCATCCACGAAGAGTCCACTTTTTTTTCCTAATGTCTTTTTTTTTTCTCCGCTCGCCATCACGGGCCTCGAACACCAGTTTCTTACTTTTCCCTTCTATTCTGTCCTTCCTGCCCTCACTTCCTACTAATTCACGCCACCGCAGCGAATGCCTCCTTCGCCGTGCTGCGGAGACAATGTGCGCGCACCCACACGACCCCTCATCCCCTTCTTCCACCTCGACGGGCTGCCAGTGCCGTTTACCGAATCTCTTTTCCTTTGGGTTAATATATACTGCTGCCAGTCAGCGCCAGCGCATGGAAAGAGAAAGGAGAGAAAAAAAAAAAAAGAGAGGCCACAGGAAGAAAGGCAAGACCTTTACCGCCTGATCGATTCAGGGAGCAGCACAGCCGTGAAACGTTCGTCGCCACCACCCAACAACCACTACACCTTGTACTCTCTACGAGAAGAGCATCAGGAAGGCGAGCATCAGGGCAAACAGACCAATGGCCTCCGTCAGGGCGAAGCCCAGAATGGCGTAGTTGAAGAGCATCTTCGTCAGGTTCGGCTGGCGAGCGCAGGCGATGAGGAGGGAGCCGAAGATGGTACCGATACCCATGCCCACACCAGCCAGGGCGATGGCGGCGAGGCCGGTGCCGACGTAGTGCAGGCCCTGCACGGAGATGGCCACGGTGGAGGCCTGGCGGGGGCACACCACCAGCGCGCTGGACGCGGCGGCCGCGCGGCGGGCGACGGGCTGAGCGAGAACGCGGCGCATCATCTTGGAGCAAGAGAAACGGTACGGTTTAGGGGGTATTGAGACAAGAGAAGGACGGTGTGGCGGTACGAAAAAGAAAACAAAAGTCGCGGGTATTTTCACAGGGAAGGAGAGGGATGGAAAAAACGCGAGTGGGCGGTAGAGTGAGAAAGTCGGTACGATCTGGCCGGGTTTGAGTTTGGATACGCGACAAGGTGAGAGAAGGCGGCGAGAAAAGGAGACACGAGGTTTGTAGGTATTGAAAGGGTGAAGGAGAGAGGGGATGAAGAGAAGAGATCACAAAGGAGGTAAGAGGGGGAAAAAAAATAGGAAGAGAAAAAGAAAGTAGAACACGGTGTGAGAAGTACAACATGCCCAAGCGGTAGCCGGACTTGTTGCAGGCGTCGTGAAACACGTGATTTGCTGTCTTGTTCTCCACGCGTTACGACACGGATGTCTGTCTTTCCATAGCACTACGAGTCACACACAAAGACGGAACGAAAGCAGCTCTATCCTCCGCCCCAATTTCAATGCGGATGCGCGTGTCTGGAAGCGAAAACGGCATTGCACCTTCGTCTCGATGTCACACGCATTAAATTCCCCGGTATTGTTTCATTTCTTTTTATTCCTGCGTCCTCTTTCCTGTTGTAGATGAAGAACAAAGACGTTACACGATTATAGAGAGAAACAAAAAAGCACACGTTGGCCACAAATACGGGAAGAAGATGCTTTAAATCAAAAGAAGATGAGGCGAGGGGCCTTTTGACATCTCCTATCGGCTCCTTCCCTTTCTGAGTGAAGCATGCGGATTTGCAACGCAGAAGAGAAGGAGTGAGTAACAAAAAAGCGTGTTACTCACTGTCAGCCTCGCTACCGTATGGTGGAGCATCAGCACAGCAGTAGCGCGAAGGTGGACATCACGCGGGACACGTGAGGGGAGGTCAGGGCCACATCCGCGTCGCCAAACCACTCCAGCAGCATCTCCGCAGGCGAGCGGCTTTCCCCATCCTCCTCCCCAGCCGCGGCAGCCACCACCGCCACCCCCTCCACCGCGCGCTGCACCATCGCCGCGTCCTCGGCCGACAGCCCACTTGACGCCGTCGTGCGCAGCGTCTCCAGCAGCCGTGCCACCGCCCCGCTCACCAACGCACTCGGTGCAACGTCGAGAAGAAAGACGAGTTGCTCAAGCAGTAGCGAGAGCGGCGCCCGCGACTCCTCCAGCGCAGCGCACACCAGCCGTTGCTGCCCCTCTGCGGAGTCCTCCGCAGCCAGGCACACGGCAAGCGCCACCGCCAACGGGAGGGTGTGCGCATCGGCCTGCACATCGGCTGAGGCAACGAGCGCCGCCACGGCAAGCCGCGCCAGTGCCCCCCGCAACACACCGGTGGACATCCTCGCTACAGTCGTCAGCACCGCCGTCACCGCACCGCAGAGCTCGGCTGAGGGGCTGTCCCGCAGCATGGCAGCCCACGCCTCGACATCCGCAGTGGCAACCACGTCATCCACCACCGCCTGTCGCAGCACCAGCAGCGAGTAGACAACGCGGAAAACGATGGGGAGCGCGGCAAAATCGCGGCAGGTGTGCTGGAGGGCGATGGGCAGTGCCTGCGCCTGCGCCGCGTCCTGGAAGGCGTGCGAGGACTGCGCGAGGGTGAGGAAGAGCTCCCAGGCGTGGTCCTCTGCCCACGGGGTGGCGGCGCACGTCGGCGTGATGCACGGCAGCACGATGGAGGGCAGGAGAGCCCACCTCACGGCGTCGTCGCCGCACTGCCGCACGCCACTGCCAAGGCAGTCCAGCAGCATCCCCAGCGAGCCAACCGCGTCCCCAGCGTCGTCGTCCTCGTCGCCGTCGCCGTCGTCTGTGACCAGCTTTGCAACCGTGAAGGTGTGCAGCAGCGCCAGTGTGGGGCCGGTGAAGAGCTGCACGAGCACCTCGCCATGCCCCTGCACCGCCCCCTTCTCTGTCAGCACGTGCACGAGGCCGGCGAGCTCCTTGATTGTGCCGACACTCTGCACCGCCTTCAGCAGCATCTCAACCGTCAGCAGCACTGTCGACACGAGCGTCGCCGTCATATCAGAAAGAGCGAAGGTGTTGTCAGAGACGAAGTTCTCGGTGGCCTTCAGCGAGACAAGAACAAGCACCACGTTGTGCGTCTGCGCGGCGTGTTGCAGCACCGCCTCGAGGGCCGCCAGCACGCTGCGGCGGTCGTGGGTGTCGGTCACGGACTCGCACCACATACCCACCAGCCACACTACGCGGCGTGCCACAAAGGGAGAAACCTGCGCCAGCGCCGCGGGCTGCAGCAGCGGCAGCAGCCGTTCTCGCAGAAAGCCGAGGTAGGCGCTGTTGTCCTCTGAGGTCATGGTGTAGTAGCCGACACCGATGGCGTGCAAAGCCGCCGTGATCGGGCCGCTGCCGTCGCTGCTCTGAAGGAGCTGATTGACAACGGCCCACGCCGCGGCGAGGGCGGGGGCGGCGCATCCTGTCGACCCGGTGAAAGCCAAGAACAGCTGCTCCGCACAGCCCATCGGCGATGTCTCGTCATCCATGTCGATGTCGAGCTCCGCTGCGACCCGCTCCGGCTGCCGCGACCACTCCGCCAGCGCCTCGGCAGTGGTGGTGTCGGCGAGGTACGCGGCCACGACGTGCTGCAAAAACGGCGCGAAGGCGGGGGACGCGGCGAAGGTGGCGAGGCAGTGCGCCGTGAAGGCGTCGCCGTCCTCGGCACTCAGGAGCGCCGTGAAGAGGCGGAGAGCGCGGCAGACGGCCTTCTCCGTCACCACCGTCTCCATCGGACTGCAGACCACCGCTGCCAGAAGCGCGAAGAGAGGGCGTGGGGCAGTGGCAGCCGGGGCGGCCGCCTCCGTCTCTGCAGTGAAGAAGGTCACGCCGAGCTCGGACAGGCGGGCAGGGAAGTACACCACCGTCGCCTCCAGAATTTTCAGCGCGTACTCGAGCAGGCGCTGACGCCGCTCGCTGCCCGCCTCGCCCTCGTTCTTCGCCGCTCCGAGGCCCTCCGCGAGTCGCCAGGCGGCACCCAACAAAAAGTGACAGAAGGCGGGGTCAAAGGCACCGCGGCCGAAGGTGCGCAAGCTGCACTTCAGCAGGTAGAGGCACACGTCTGCGTGGGTCAGCATCGCGGCAGTGTCGGGGAGAAGGGCAAAGACACCAGACAGCGGCCCTGCCACGACGCGGCAAACATCCTCGAAGACGTGCCCAACACGCGTCGTCTGCATCTCCTTCAGGAAAAGATGCAGGGCAAGAAGGAGGCAGCTCAGCTGGTCGTAGGCCACCGCCTGCGTTGCCCTTTCCAGCTCCGCCACGTAGTGCACAACGACGTAGTGTACGAGTGGGGGCAGCGCACCGACCTGTGCCTTGCGCGAACCCATCCGCGCCATCGTGGCCACCACCGTCGCCACCTTGCGGGTGAGCAGAACAGAGGGGAGGCTCTGCGAGGTGACAAGGTGCGTGTAGCGGGCGATGAAGTGCTCCTGCTGGGCAGGCGAGACGTGAGCCCGCCACGACTCCTCCACGAAGGAGAGGACTAAAGTGGTAAGAAAGAAACGCAGCTCGGGCCGCAGCTCAGCCGACGCGACGCCGTCGTAGGTGTGCTGCAGGAAGGCATCGGGCTGCTCCGACTGCAGGTGGCGCAGCTGTGCGGTGGCGGCCTTGCGGGCTTCGTTGTCGGTGGAGCTGCGCAACACCTCAAAAAGGGCGTCCATCCTGTCCTGATATCCCGATGTCCTTCAGGTAGGAAAATGAAAAATGGTTACGAAGAAAGAAAAAAAGAAAAACACAGCAAGCGCGGGAAGTAATCGCGACACGTCTGCGTGCGTTTCGAGTGCGTGCTTGCGTGCGCAGAAATGAGAAGCCCTTTGCGCTATTGTTATGGTTCGCTGCTGTTAGAGATGTAGTGATCAGGAGAGAGAGAGAGAGAGAAGGAAAAGAAGCTCGAAGGAAGAGGGCAGCGAGCTGCGTGAGTGAAAGAAAAAAAGAAAGTCATTTGTTGCCAAAGGAGCGAGAAACACCCTATTAGTTTGCTGCACCGTACAAGCGCAGCAGAGCGGGAAATGCAAGCTGTCCGTCTCGCTTGACCAGAAGGAGCAAACAACTCCATAATGCAGCACTGCGTAGCTTAAGAGCACCAGACACGGCAACCATTCTGCTTTTGTTATTGCTGTTTTTTTTTTGTCAGTGCTGAGTGCAGCATCGTTAAGTGGTGGGCAGTGACGTGTGCATGAGAAGGTGCCACGCATACTGTTCTGGGTGAGAGTGCGAGAGAAGCAGGTAGCGTAGCGCGGACGCGATGGACAGGAGGGAAAGAAGGGAGAGGATAGCACCAACCCACGACAGCCTTTCCCGCTCGCCGTCCCGATCAGAAAAAGTTTCCCACGGCGTTGTCCACCTCCTGAGTGAGGCGCAACATCATCTCCTGCTGCTGGACATCAAGCCGCACGAAGCCCACCATGCCGTAGCCCTCCACCACGTCCATTAAGAGCCGCGTGTAGCGGTAGGTGCGACCGCCCTCCTTCTGCAGGTCCATCTGCGCCAGCGCGGCGTCCTCCGCCCGCTCCTGGGCTGTCAGCTTCGGCACCGGGTAGGCCGACGTCACAAAGTGCGCAGCCTGGCGGTGTGCGGTGCGCCGCCGCTGCAACTGGCGCTTCCATAGCCGATCAAAGTTCTCCACGAGCTGCGCGGTGGGCTGCAGATACGTCTCGCCGTCGTCGCCGGTGTCCTCCAGCACCTCGGCTGGCAGCGTGTCCCACTTGCTCAGCACGTTGACGTGCGGTAGTTCGTGGTCGATCATCGTCGTCAGCGACAGCACGCAGGCAGACACGAAGGTGGGCAGGTCGCGCGTGGCGATTCCGGCGTCGACGAGGTGGACGGTGCAGAGGCTGCATTGCAGGCGCTTCTCGAGGGCACGGGTGATCGTCGGCATCACCTGCGCGTCGACGTAAAACTCCACCTGACCAGGACAGTCAATGAGGAGATACGGCGCTCGCAGCGTTGGGGCTGCTGCGCCACTATGCGCACGAGACGACGCGCCTGCACCCCTTGACGTCATCTCTGTCGCCAGCACCTCCTGCACCCGCCGCTCCACCGCCTCCTCCACGCTGCGCAGAATCCAGTCCACGTGTGCCTGCATGACGGCAGCGCAGAACAGGTACGTGCCGTTGGGTCCGAGCTGCTCCTCCTGCATCACCGTCGCATGGTCGACAAGTTCGCGGATGTCGACGTCGCAGGGGTACGGGAAGACGTCCTCGTTGGCGGGGTCGAGGTTGAGCAGCACCACCGGCCGGGTGGGGTCGTAGACGCTGAGGAACTGCCGCTTGCCTTCACAGTAGGTCGTTTTGCCGCTGCCAGGCGGACCGCAGATCAGCTCGCCAAACATGGCGAGCACGCAAGACAAAATTCAATGTGACGAGTGTTCTCGCCTTGCTGCAGTTGTTCCCGTTGAAGGGAGGAGACGTGCTTGTTGCCGTGGCGGGCAGCTTCGTGCGTCTCGCAAATCGTCCGGACTTTTTTTCTTTTTTTGTTGTTTCGCTGTTGGTAGCATCTTCGTAGGAAAGTGTCAAAGTGACACGAGTGGGAGTATTTTTTTTTTTTTAGTAGAGGAAGAGGGAATGGAGGCGAAGGAGTGCCGTTAATAGGGAGGGCAGCAACGACGCGCCAGGTTGCACTTCGGGTTGCTTTAGAGGAAGTAGACGCTCTATTTCCCTCTTTTTTTTTTCCAGCAGAGACCGTGGAGCAAAGCTTGCAGACAATATACACCGTATATGTATCAATCTATAACAGCGGTGACAACACCGTGACTTTTTAGCGCACCAACGTTCCGTCCCACACCCTCAGTCCACTTGATAGCATTTTACCGGTGATCTCATGGCACCGTCATTTATTGAGACATGAGGAAAGGTTTAACGGGAAGGTGCGGGCGGTTTAGGCAAAGATGACCCACGCAGACTGCTGTTTTTACCTCCCCCTCTTTTTTTGCCTTTTTACGAATGCGGCATGTGCAGGGAGCTCCGCACGCATCACAACGGCGGCCGTTCCGCCTATCCTATTGTTCCCTTTCCGCTTCTATTCTCCGTGGACTAATATTAAGTCTTTTTTTTTTCCTTGATCTTTCAATGTTAATTCGGATTTAACGATTACACGCAGAAGAGAGGCCGCCGCCCACAGAGAAGCAGACTCACACAAAGAGCCGCGGCAGAGGGAGAGGAAGCGGCGGCTACAGCACGCCACCCATGTAAAGGTTTGTGGACTGGTCCCACATGTTCTGCGGGAGGTGCGAGCCGCGAGACGCCGCCGCGGACACCTCACGCCACTCTCGCATCCCCGGAAGGGCGTCCACGTACAGCTGGAGAAGATGACGCTCCATTTCGTGTGGCGCCGCCGTCGTGGACAGCAGCGGACTGAGTGCCTCGAAGGCGCGGTGAAAACACGGCACCACGCGACTCGTGTAGAGCGTCGCAGCACGAGCGCAGTTCGTGCCGGGCCGCAGCGGATTCGCAATGAACAAGTCATCCGCTGGGGCCTTGGCAAAGGTGCGCTGTTGAACGTAGTCGATCCCCTGCCGCCGGTGGTCGAACTCGCTGCTGTAGTACTTGAGAAAGCCAACGAGCAAGGCGGCGATGCTGCGCTGCAGCTCCGCGCTGTAGCGGGACGGCACACACTGCTTCAGGTACCACAAGACAAGGAGCGAGATCGGGAAGGAGCCGAGGCCACCGACGCTGGGGTCGTCGAGACCGTAGTTGTTGACGAGGGCCTTCACGAGAACGATGAGGGGCCGCGCCAGCTCGTTGCCGGGCTCGCAGAAGAGCTCGCAAAGGTAGTTGGACGAGACGCAGCCGTCCTTCTCGAAGGAGAGGTCCACCTTCACGCCCTCGGTGCGGTGGCGGCACTTCACGATCGGCACCTTGGCGTGCGCAATGAAGAGCACGTTCGTGAAGGCGGGGTCGGTGCGCAGGCGGGCGCCCACCACACGAATGCCGCCCGAGAGCGCGGTCCGTACTTCGCGGTTGGTGGCCGAGCCGGTTGCGGCGGCGCTGAGGCTCAGCAGCGCACTCGACAGCTTCGGCGAGAGGTTGGCGGCGGTGTGGGTGTCAGTGCTGCGCAGCATGACGCAGTCCACGTCGCTGGCGGGGATCACGACGCCGGTGCAGAGGCTACCGTAGATCTCCGTGTGCAGCCCGATGCGCTGCAGTGTGCGGCGGACGGCTTCAATCACGCGCAGTTTAGCGTCGCGGTCGCCTGACGTGGGGGAGAGGGCGTAGAGCAGCTCAATCAGTTTGGCGTCCAGCGGCAGCACACAGGCGGCGGCGCAGTTCGGAGGCAGCTGGGCTTGCACGGCAGCCGGCGACGTTGACAGAGATGAAAGCGAGGGAGAGGAGGACGCAGACGAGGGCGACGCGTGTGGCGCCGCCGCAGAATTGTCGCTGCTTTCCGTCCTCGGGCGACGTACAGCGTGGCGGTGGCCATTCGAGCGATGCCCCTCATCTGCGTCTCCCTCGTCGCTCTCCTTGTCGCTGTCCTCCTCGCGGCGGCGGATGCGGTGACGGCTTTGGTTCGCTGCCCCGGAGTCGTGCTGCTGGTGGTGGTGCTTGTGGCCTCTCTGCAAGGCAGAAGCGCTGCGCTGTGAGCTGTATGGGGGTCTGGCTGACGCACGATGCAGCTGCTGCTGCTGCTGCTGCGTGTGCTGGGAAGACCGGCTTACGTGGCCGCGCTGCGATGAGTAGCCTACGTGGTTGTCTTCATGGGATGACTTGCGGGACATGGTAAGCGCCGCGTGCGTCTGTCGAGAGAGGGAAAGGTGACGTCGTGTGGACGGTGATGAAGGAGCAGCGGGATGGAAAGACGAGCGTGGCTGGTGCGTTATAGTGCGTTCGATAGCGTCTTGCAAAGACGGCAGTGGTGGCCGGTGCATGCAAAAACACACACACACAAACGCAAACCCAGTCCTTCCTTTTCGTCACTTTCCTCTCTCACGGATTAATGCGCCTTCTCGCCCTTTCGTTACTCTCCTCCTCACCCACGAGTGTATATTTCTAATTATTCTCCTCAAAATCAGACGGTCCTTCACTGCGCGTTGCCTCGATTTTCCTCAGCACGTTGCTTGCACGGGACACACTCCAAATAGCGAGAACACTAATAATTATATTTTCTAGTTTGTGTTTTTTTTTCAAAGTTCAAGGTGCAACAAGTGAGAGCGGAGGAGTGAGCAGCGACCAACGTGACCCAGTAGTGGCGAAGCGAGGATGAGACGAGTGAAATACTACACGTTCTTTCGTAGCTCCTCACTGAATCAGATGTGCCCACACAAACACGCACCTACAGAGAGACAGGAAGAGCTGCTACGACTCCAACGTGTTTCTTTGACACGCAAGAAGAAGAGAAAATAAACAGGAAAAAGAGGCGGAGGAAGCAGACAACAATAAAACATTGTTATGTGATTTTTTTTATGAAACGAGTGGAAGAATACAAGAAGGCCGGCCACATTATTATTTAAAGCGAGAGTTGGTGTGCAACCCAGTCAAGAGAGGGCGGCATACATTTGCCAACTTTTTTTTTCTGGCGTTGCGGCAGCAGTTGCCATTCACCACAGCTCTCCGCAGCTGCAAAGGAGCGACAAAAAGAAAAAAAGGCACAGCAAAAACACGTCTGCGGGACATCGTCACAGCAGCATGCGATTGCAGCTGATGCACAACAGACAACAACACACGTGGAGCAGATGCGGTGGCGCGAGACGTCCTTTTTCTCTCATGCTTTGACTCGCTTATTGATTGTTTGTTTTGCCACTTCTCTCACGCACCGCACACTGCACCGCCGGTGACAGAGGAGCGCGAACGCAGCTGCTGCACCTCTCTTGTGCTGTCTACCCGTCCGGACCTCTTTTGGTCCGCGTTGTGTCTGAGTTCCGCATGGCACGAGTTCAAAGGGCCAAAGCCAAAATAAAATAAAAACGAAGATAAATCAGCGCGAGATAGCTAGAGTACATCGAGGCAAAAAAGAAGAAAAGGAAAAAGAAAAGGTGCACTCACAACACAGCCACCTAAAGAAGAACGTCTTCCTTCCTTTTCAGGAGCGGTGACAGCTGGCGCTGCGACGGTGAGGTGAACTAAGCAACGGGAACAACTCCGTGTGAGGCGTGAGCTCCAAAAAGGGGAAAAAAGGAGAAAACTTAGAAGCAGCTGCTGAGGACCATCTCGCGGTGGCGGTGATAGCACCACTTACGACGTGACGGAGGCAGTGGGGATGGCGTTGGTGCGGGTGGCCTGCTGCTGCTGCGTGAGCTTTTGTTGCTGGTAGAGTGCCGTGTTGCGGCTCAAGACGCGGTTCTTTGACAGCCGCTCCTCCAGCAAGTTGTCCATCTTCTTCTGCGCCACACGTGAGATGTTGTTGCCGTGCATCACCAAGGCCGACAGCTGCGCGTTCCGCAGTGCCGCGTCGATGAGCTGCGAGGCCCCCTCCTCACCAATGTCGTTGCACGAGACGTCGACCAGCGAGATGGCGAAGCCGTCGGCGATGTTCTGCGCGAGACACACCGCCGCCTCGTCGTCCAGTCCGTTGTCGCTGAGGTTGACGTCCTTGAGTGAGATGGACGTGCTCAATAAGCTGGCGATGCGGACACCGCCGGTGGACATGAGCCCGCAGGAGCTGAGATCGAGCTGCTCCATCACGCTGCGCTGGTGCGCGCTGAGAACGTGCGTCAGCTCATTTGCGCCGACCGGCCCCACCTGGTTGCCCGAGAGCGTGAGGGAGCGGAGAGAGGTGTTCTTGGCCAGCCCGTGCTGCGCAATCGCCTTCACCCCCACCGCTGTCAGTGAGTTGAGGCGCAGGTCCAGCTCCTCCAGCGTGTAGTTGCCCTCCAGCATCGCCGCAATCGCCGCCGCCGACTCGTCCGTGGCGTGGTTGTTGCCCATCGTCAGCCGCCGCAGCTCTTTGTTCGTCTTCACCGCATCGCAGATAGCGGCCACGCCTGCGGCTCCCAGGTAGTTGCCGTGCAGCTGGAGCACCTGCAGGGTGGTGGCGGGGGTGCGGAGGAGCTCCGCCAGACACTGCGCACCACCGAGCCCCAACTCGTTCACCGAGAGATCCAGCGAGGTCAGGTAGGTGTTGCGCTCCAGCGCCTTGGAGATGAGTGCGGCGCCTTCGGGTCCCAACTTGTTCGCCCCAAGCCCCAACCGCGTCAGCACCGTCGACACGGCAACCGACTTGAGAAGACGACGCACATCGCTGGCGCTGAGGTGGTTGCCGCGGATGTCGAGCACCTGCAGCGTGTGGGAGAGATTCAGCACGGCAGCCAAGCCGTCGCAGCCGTCCTTACCAATGTCGTTGAACCGAATGAAGACCTCCGTCACGGGAGAGGACTCGAGGCAGACGGTGATCTTCTGCGTCGCGGTGGGACCAAGCTGGTTGTCGGTCAGGTCGATGGCACGGATCGGGGCGTCGGTGTCGCGGTCGAGCAGCGCGCGGCAGATGCTGTCGAGGGTCTGTGCGCTGATCTGGCGCCATGGGATTTCCATTCTGCGGCGGTTGTCACCGACGCTGTTGCCCACAACGGTGAGAGAGGTGCGAGGCGCCTTCGCGGTGGACGGCACGCCAGCCGCAGGCGAGAAGGCAGAGTGGTAGGACGTCATGTCTGCTAGAGAGTGCTGTACGATGAAGCACAATGAGTGTTCTATCTTTTTTTCCTTGTATGCGTGTGTACGTTGTCAGTTGCCGGCTGAGGGAAACGACGTGGGTTCCGCTGATTGAAGTGCGGTTGGTCAGAACCGTCAGAGAGTGTGTGCGTGTGTGTGGCAAAAGGCGAGGAGGCAGTTACATGCGAAGAAAAGAAGGAATGGTAGCGGAGAAAAGAAACGAGAGGGAAGGCACGCTGGGGAGGCGCGAGGTGGTGCGTTTCTCCAATCACTCCTCGCAGTCGTCGACCTTCGTAGTTTTGTGCGACTGCCGTGCTGGCCGTTGCGCCGGCATGTCCACTCAACGGTGCAACAGGCACAGAGAGACACCCAGCTGGGGAGTCGCAACGCTTCTTTTTACACACTCCGTTTACTTTTGCTATTTGCTTTTTTTTTCTTTTGAGCACTGAAGCAGTACACCATGCGCGTGCGTGTGTGAAGCTAGAGAACGAGAAGAGCAAGACGCACCATAGGACTGCGCAAGGGGATGTATGTTCGCCAATCTCTTCCTACCTGAGGAAGGGTTAATAAGGAGAGAGAACAAAAATAAAAAAGGGAGCCAAGTGAAAAAAAAAAAAGTTATTTGTGGAGCGGAGTTCACCACTTCGCAACAGGCCGCACTCGGCGTATTGACAAAGGGTAACGCGTAAAAAAAGAAAAAAAAAGATTGAACATGAAACACGCACACATATATATACAAGCTAGCCCAAGAACAGAGCTCGAAATGACAACAAGAGACCAAAGAGAAATGTGCGGTGCACCTGCCGCATCTGACCGGAACGGAAAAAAAAAAAGAATTGTGTTCGCCACAAGAGTCAACATTGCAATAACGACAAGGTCTTTCACAGCTGGAAGTTAAAAGATTCAAAACAGGAAAAAAAAAAGAGGAAGGTGAAATCACTAGCGTACATTTTCAGGCGCTACACACACACACACACACAAACACACACACAGAGGATGAAAAAAGGGGGAAGGCAATGTGAGAAGTGTCAAAGGGGAGAAGAGGAGAAGATGCGCACCTCATTGCTTTGTCAAGCAACGGGTCGCGTGTACTCCACACACTCGCCGCGATGAAAATTATCGCCACAACACAAGAGGTGTGGTGGCCGTCCTACCCACAACCTTAAAAGAGCCCTTCATGCCAGACAGGAAGAGCATCCATGAGAAGATGATTGAAAGAAAAAAAAGAGATAGACAGGAGAATAGAGGCTTTGCAAGCGCACATACACACACACAAAAGAAAAAAGATGCGGTGATGAATCCACTCGCGTGACTATTAACGGATGGTGCGATCGCAGTGCACCCTTCACATGCGTGCAGGGGTACTAGGTCGACCGCACCGTCAGAGAGCAGATAAGATGTTCTTGAAGAAGGCGTACCGATGGAAGCACGTACAATAATAATAAAACAAATAAACAGAGCGGGGTTACGAGTTTGATTGTGAAACGATTACATATAGCTGGAAGGAACAGAAACAGGAGCAGATTCAGAGAAGCGCCTTAGAGTGTCACATAGCGCACCTCTGCAGGCTCACTGAAGGAGGACAACATTTAAAAAAAAATGCGAACATAAAGTGTCACGAATGCGGAGAGGGAGCTCAAAAAATTGAAACAAAAAGTAGTGGAGAGATAGAAGAGTAGTAATCACGTCGCCCCCTGAAAGAAGCACAGCGCTCCTCCTTCAGTGCTCACTGCCCTCTCCTCTCCTCCTCTCTCTTAAAAGTCAAACGCGTCGGGGTCGTAGTGCTCGGCCCCGTTCGCCGTGCCGTTACTCGGCGTCTCTGCGGACGCCTCCTGCATGTACCACCCGAAGCCGTTCTGTGCCGCGTAGTCTTCGGAGTAGAAGTAGTTGGCGTCGGCCTGCGCCTGCGTCGCTGCAGCATCGCGGGCGTCCGTCGCGGCGTCCCTCGGCGGCCCTCCTGCGCCGTTATCGTGGTAGGAAGCCGCACCAGACTCGCCATCCGTGCTAGAGTCACTGAAGCTGTCGGCGTCAGTGCGCTGCTGATCGTTGTGTGACGTTCGGTGGGTCACAACGTTGGGGCCGAAGATGTCCTCCGAGAAGCGTGTCGTGGCGGCGTAAGGGTTACCACCGACACTCTCCCCATTGAAAGCCTCGTAGCCCATCGAAGCCGCACGCCGCGTCCCCCCTCGGCTGTCGGGTGGCGCATCCGCGTCATCCTCCCCCTCCTCACAACCGTCATCGAAACCGCCAGAGTTCACGTTCCCACTGCTGCTACCCGCGAAGGTCGAGCTGAAGGAGTGCAGCATGTTAGGCCGCACAAAAGACGCCGTGTGCCGCATCGCCGGGGTGCGCTCGCGAGCCGTGCGGTTCAGCAGCTGCCGCATCGCGTCCACCGTACGCACACCGGCGAGCAGGGTGCCGTCCAGCTCTCCCGCGGTGCCGTCCCCGCCGGTGCTGCTGCTGCTGCTGCTGGAGTGGGGTGGGAGGCTGCGTGCGAGGCGCTGTGGAGGTGTCGGAGGCTGAGGGGGAGGAGGGCACCGACGTGACGGAGTGCGACGGCGACGGCGACGACGAGAAGGACGCGGAGGAGGGAGAGGGGTGGCGCGGACGGCGGCCCGCAGCTCCCTCGCGCGATGTGTCCGATGCGGGTGTATGAGGCAGTGGCGGTGGCTGGGCGGCACCTGATGCGTCTGTTGGGCGTCGCACCACACCGTCCGCCGTGGCCTCCTCCGCCGCCGTCATGGCAGCGCACAGCGGCGCCTGCGAGACGTGGGCGTAGAGCACCTCCGCCGCCTCGCCGTCCACGAGTGGGAAGGCGCGGTAGCACTCCGCCTCGAGCTGCGCCTCCGCCAAGAAGCGCGTCTCCATCGTGCAGTGCGACCACATGTAGAGCCACCGGAGGACGACGATGTGAAGAAAGCAGGAGCCGCTGCCGGTGGTGTAGCGCTGCGGCATCGACGCGCTGTCGTGGGCGTGCAGCAGCAGCCGGCGCCGAATGCTGCTGCTCGGTGGCTGGAAGCCCTTGTCGCTGCCTGGCCGCTCCGTCGGCGAGAAAAAGTAGAAGAGAACGAGCATGTAGGGCTCGAGGAAGGCGGCAATGACGTGTGGCACCACAACGAAGATGCACACCACCGTGTCGACGCCGAGGATCGCCAACCACGACATCAAGCCCACATCTGGCTCGTCAATGGACGGGAGGAACCAGATGCGTGTCGTGAAGGGCACAAACAGCACGGCGAGGAAGAAGTACAGCACAAAGGTGGCCGACCCACTCTCGAACAGGAAGTTGTTGCCTAGGACGCTGACGAGGAGGGCGTTCACCAGGTTCACGAGCGGGATGCAGCGAAGGCAGAAAAGAGCGCGGTTCAGCGGGGTGTTGACGAAGAACAAATCAGTCAGCAGCGTCGCGATGAGGTTCTTTGTTGTCACGGCAGCGACAATAGCGTGGATGACGAAGATGGCCGCAAAGAAGAGCGGCGCCACCGTCGGCAACTGCATCCGCACCGCAAGGTTCCGCAGTCCGCTGGGCATGTTGGTGATTGTGGTGATGTTCACGTACACCGTCAGACACAGCACGAGGAGGTTCGCGGTGAGCAGGAGGAGGACGATGATCATGCGCTTCGTGAAGATGCGGTCGTGCGTGCCGGGTTTATAAGGGATCGGCAGCAGCTTGCGGTAGTTGAAGTTGTAGGTGACGTGCTTCTTCTGCAGCGAGCGGTGAATTTGGATCACCTCGCTGGAGTGAGGGAACGTCTGCAGGTTTTTGCGTGCGTTGTCGACGGCCTCGGGAATGTGGTGATCAAAGTACAACGCCTGCGTGAGCACGTTCTGGGCCGAGGGGCTGTAGGGGTAGCGGCGCGCGAGGGCAACGGCCTGGGCGACGTAGTCCTTGCCCCCGCACACGATGGAGGTCTGTGCCCGACACAGCTCCGTCACCCGCGAGTGGGGGAAGAAGTTCTGCATGCGCTGCACAATGTCCTGGCAGATGTGCACAATCTCCTTGCTGAGCAGCTCGTCCTCCTGCAGCTTCGCGTCCTTCTCGTCAATGGCCTTCTGATCGGTTGGGTTGGCCAGGCAGGCCTTTGCGGCTTTCAGGTCGGCTGCGAGGAGAGATTCGAGCAGCCGCAGTCCGACATGGATGGCAAAGTGGTACACGCGCAATGGAAAGCAGTCGGAGAAGGCGAACTCGACGGAGCCGGCCACCTCGTCCACCGCCGCCACGGCACAGCACGCGTCGTCCCACGCGCTCTCCACCTGCCCGGCGTGGAAGAGGTAGGTGGCACGGTTCATGTGGAACGGCACCACCTGCCGTGTCGAGGCGTAGAGGGGTAGGTTCTGCGGATAGAGGATGCGGTGGGTCGCGGACTGAGCCTTGACGCGGATGCCACTCGCGCAGAGGCCGCCAAAGAAGGCGGGGCACACGGCGACGTACACAAGGCGGTGGGGGGAGAGCGGGACGTCCAGCACGGTGTTGGCGTCCTCCAGAGCGGTGGCGGCGGTCACGAGAAGATCGCGCAGAGCCCCGAGAGGCAGAGTGTCCTCTTCTGTCAAGCCGCTCTTCTCCGCACGCTGCAGCGCCACCTTCGCCACCGCGACCGTCTCCCGCACCAGCCCCAGTTGCAGCAGCACCGTGGCGTGGACGGCCTCCGCTAGCAGGTACAGGTAGCCTTGCACACAGGTGGAGAAGGACGTGGCGGCTGGTGCGCCGTGCCCGGCTGCACGCACGACGGCGTTGGTAAAGTGCGGCGCGGCGCTGAGCACCACGTCCTTCGCTGCTGGCAAGGGAAGGCCGTAGAGGGCCAAGGCGCACCCGACGTGGTAGCCGAGTGTGTCCTCCTTCTCCTCCAGGAGTGCGATGATGTCCTTGCCGGCCTGCAGGCGCTCCCCAATCTGCAGAGCAGACCACGCACGCAGGAAGAGCGCAAAGCGCTGCTGGTAGGGCTGCAGTCCGGGCACACTAGGAGCCGCAGCACAGAAGGGTGGCGTTGATGGCGGCGACGCGCCGAACCCACGCGGGCGTTGGCGCTGATGCGTGCCGTTGCTCTCTGCGTCAGCGTCGCCACCGTTGTTGCCGCCTCCTCCTGACTTGGTCCAATGCAGGAATCGGGAGGCCGCCATCATGCAGGTGCGGTAGTGCTGGGTGTAGAATGCCGTCATGGCGGTGATGAAGTACACGTCCCACTCCTCCCGGTGCGACAGCAGCAGCGAGCAGGTCTGCTCCTGGTCGAGGGAAACGGTTGCGGGCAGGTACCACGTCGGTGCCAACGTCGCCACCGCTGCTTCCTCGATGAAAGAGCCGGAAGTAGCGTGTGACGGGGTGCGGCCGCGGTCTCTGAACCACGACAGCGTGCGGGCCAGCTTGCCGGTTGGCTGCAATGCGAAAGACGTTTTTCTGCTGCTCTCCTTCAACCCTCCCCCTTCCGAGGATGGAGCAGCCACTGAAGGGACTGCGTTGCTGAGACGGCGGCGAGTAGCGGAGTGACGGCGAGACGCACCAGAGCTCTGCGTGGGATCTGCCGCGGAAGGGGTGACGGGTCTGCTGCCGTCGCGGTCGTTGTCGCGGCGTGGATGATACGCGTTGCCGCTGCTGTCCACATCTGCAACTCCGGTGGCGTCCTCGAGGGCCATGAAGTAGCGAAACCACAAGTTCTGCGGCGCGCGGTAGCCGTCGCTGGCGGACGTGTGCGACACGGCGGTGGCCTCCGCCCCTCCAGCGGCAGTGTTGCCGTGTGCGCTGCGGCTGTGCGCAAAGACGGAGTCCGTGTCGCTGTTGCGGTGATCAATTGGGCCCTTGACGGTCTCGATGCTGCGGCGACGTTTTGCGCTTCTGCTGGTGCCCTCCCCCGGTGCGCCATCACCGCTACCGCTGCCATTGCCACTTGCATCCGCAGCTGCCGTGTAGAACATGAGCGCCGCAATGTACCAACGCTGCACCTCCACCGCGTCGACGAGCTGCATCGCTTGCAGTGTCACCTGCCGCACCGTAGCCTCCGTTGTGCGGGCCGTGTGCACGTCGTAGCACGTCAACGCAGCAGAGGGGTGCTCAGAAGAGATGGTGCGGTGTCGCATCCACGCCATCAGCACCTGGTTGTGTCGCTCCAGACACTTGCGCTGGACATACGGGTTCGCGCCGGCATCTCGCGCGGTGGCGTCCGTGGTGGCGCCGCCGTCCCCTCTGCGCTTTGAGAAGGGGTTCACCCCCTTCGGAAGGCGACCTAACGCTCCGATGAGCACCTCATGCACAACCACGCACGTCGCCACCACGTACGACTCCAGCAGCAGCAGCCCCTGCTGAGCATCGCCGCTGAGAATGAAGCACGCCGCCCAGGCAATCACGTCGTTGTCTGCCTCGCTCAGCCGGGTCGCCTCGGCCACGCAGCCGGTGGCCAAGGTGGCCCACGCACGTGTCGAACGGGTGTAGTGCAGCCCCTGCAGACAGCCCGGCACAGGCTCCACGATGAGCGGTGGGAGGCTCGTAGAAAGCGCGTGAGGGGAAAGCGAGAGCGAGGGCGAGACAGACCGGCCCGTCACTGCCGCAACGCGGAGCAAATCCTCATCCAACAAGCAGCTCAGCCGTGCGCGTTGCTGAATGGCGGTCGTCATGTCCAGCGCCGCGCCGCTCGGTCGGCTGACACGTCGTGCATGGAGGCGATGGCGCTCGAGTTGGTCACTGACGCGGCGTTGCGCGGACTGTGCGGCCCGAGCGGCCTCAGCGACGCTCTCGCCATTTCCAAAGATGGACTGCCGACGCCTGCCGTATGTGAAGGGTGCGGCGACGACGCCTCTAGACTCATTGGAGGGGCTGCGCTGCGGGTCCATGTTATTGATTGTCCTCAGAACAGCACGCCTTAAAAACAGATAAAAGAAATAGAAGGAGTACTGCCTAGAAAAAGGGTAAATACATACGCGGCCCCGAGAAAAAAACGATTACTTTGTGGATTGGAAGCACTCCTTCTAAAGCACCAAAGTGAAGGCGGCCTTGCCACCAAAATACAACAAAAACAATCAGGGAAAGCAAAACTACTTGACAGTCTTGAGTTAATTACACGGTGTAGTTCCAAAGAGGGGAAAGGAAAGGTCTTCCCCCTTCACGCGGCGTTGCCTTTGAAAGGCTCTCGAATAATAATAAAAAGTAAAAAAAAACAAGTAAAAAAGCAGTAACGCGAAAAAGGGGGTTGAAAAAAAAAACAGGCAAGCCTTAATTTGCTCGCCGTACTTCTCGCAGGGGGGTGAGAGTGTTGATTGGGGGAAAAAAAAAACACTCGAAAAAGATGGAGAGCAAAGAGATTGAGAATGATACGACACTGAAGAATGGCAATCACCTGTAGGAAACGAAGCGGACCCAGCCACAGAGAAAGAGAGAGAGAGAGAGAGAGAAGCAGCTGATGATCAACACTGGAAAGGGAGAAAACAAGGGGGAAAAAAAGATTGTCTGGGGTAGCGTATTTTTTTTTTTGCCAGGTCTGGCAGACTGCTCTCCACACTGTTTCCCGAATTGCCCGCGAGGACAAGCAGCAGAAGATTCGAAAAAAAAAAAGAAGAAAAAGAAAAAGAAACGCAAAATAAAAAGTTGCGCGTGGGTATGGATGTGGAAATAAAGGGAATGAACAAGGTGGGTCTGGGAACCACCAATACGTGCCAAATGCACGCTCGTAGGGAAGACACGCACGCCAATGTGCGTGAGCGACGGAATTCACTCGCTCTCTTCCCTTTGCTGATCACGACTCCTCTTTTCACAGAAAAGTGCTGTTTCTTCAGGAGGTGAGCTTTTTTTTTTTGCGATATTTTCGATTCCCAGAGTGGCGCAGATGCGGTAAGAGAGAAAGTGTGAGAGGGAGGGGACAGAAGATTAAAGAATGGGTGAGAGACGAAGAAAGACATGGCGCTTGTGCGTGTGAGAGAGAAGAGGGTTTGTGTAGGTCCGTGCAGCACGCGATGGGGTAAAGCCCACCAAGTCCGGTGCAGCTCACATATGTTAGCACCATAGGAGAGACGCAAGGCTATTATGCACATCATGGCTGTTGTTGTTGTTATTGCTCTTTTTGTTTTTTCCGTTTTTTTTTCAAGGCCTCTTTTCACAAATAATTGATGGCGGAAAACAGCTCATCAACATCCTCAACGCAAACTTAATGTCATGCGGTGAGGCCGTCCAGCCGCCTCTGCATCGCCTCGTACATCGCCGCCATCTCCGCCACACCGTCCCGCGTGCTCTCGTGCTGCCGCAGCTGATCGACCAACCGAAGCGCCGCCGCAGCACCTTGCAGGAGAAAGACACGTCGAACCACCTCATACAGCTCTGTGCTGCTGTACGCGCTTGCTGGCACCGTTGCTGTCGATGACGCAGCAGGTGCAGACGCTGGTGCTGCTGGCCGCGTCTCCACTGCGATATCCGTGGTGGAAAATTGCGGTGCATCGTCCAGCGGCGAAGGAGAAGTAGTTGATGCTCCGCTTTCCCCCGCCGGCGCTGCTGGTGCTCGTTCAATGGCCAGCGGGACGACGCTGCTCGGGCTGCGAGGCCACCACGTCGGTGCCGCCGTCACCATCGCACGCACCGCAGGGCTGCAGTACGAGATCAAGTCGCGTGTGAGCTCTGCAGCGACGCCGTAATCCTGCAGCACACCCCAGACAAGATCAAAGAGGGGCTGCAGGAGCAGTCGCCACACCACACGTGCCGTGAGCTCTGCGCCATCCTTCTCTCCCTCAACGACACTCTCTGCAACTGACGTGCCTGTGGACACCGTCGTTATGAGATGCGACACGCAGGCGAGAAGTGCGGAGATGTGCCCAACGGTGCAGAGGTCTTCGAGGGCGTATCTCAGCGTCAGAGAGCAGCTGTGGAGGAAGGCGAGCGCGCTCATCGTCGCTGGAGAATCCGTGCGCTGCTGAGGCGTGGTTCTGTTGTCGGTGGCACCGAGCATGCCGCTCATGCGCAGGGCAGTGCTGAAGGCGGCAAAGACGGCCGTCACACCTGCTACGCCCTCCCCAGCAACGGCCTCGTCGTCCCCGTCTGTGATCACACCAACAAAAGCCCGCAATACATGATGCAGGATATCGTGCACGGTGTGGTGTGTGTGCCCCAAGCTCAGCAACGCCATCTCCACCACCGCCTCCTGCGATGCGGAAGGTGAGTCAGAGGATGACTTCAGCATGTCGAACTCCAGCGTCCGTATCGCACATGGCCACGCGGCCGCGAAGGCGTGCACAAGCCACTGCTCCAGGCGGCAGGAGAGCAGCGACGACACATCGCATCGCCTCTGATTCACGCCATCGCCAGAGTAATGCGCAGCACAGGCCAGTTTGTGGAGAATGTGCGTGTGGCACCAGCTGGAGAGAGAAGGAAGGACAGCACTCGCCGTCCACACCACGCGGGGACTGCCGCTGCTTGCCACCGTGAGCTGCGCCACGTCTGAGCAGGACAAGAGGGCGTCATCGCTGTCGGGGGCACACACCGACACAAAGCGAAGGCGGTGCGACGCGTGCAGAAGGGCTGCCAGTGTTGACGGCGGCATGGTGAAAAGTTGCACAGGCAAGGGCAGCAGCGAGGCGTGCATCGGGGCAGCACTACCAGGGCAGCTCATCGCCAGCAGAGACAAGAAGAACACGCGGAGCGGATGCGATGGGCTGCTGTTGACGTAGCGCCGTCCCTCCACCGCGTGCGACGCCCCTGCGAGCACCGCACCGCCATCTTTCCCTTCTTCCTCCTCTGCTCCCCCTGCGGGACCGCGAAAGCAGCACAGCAGCAAGAAGCCACCGTGGCCACCAGCCTGCACAAACTGGACGTCGTGCAACGTGTAGTGTGGCTGTATCGTGACAACACACGCACTGGTGCAGCACGGCGTAGTGGCGGTGGCCGTCTTCCCACAGCTGACGCCAGCGGGAACGGATACGAGAGAGAGATGAGCCCCAGCGCGGATCAGCCACGTGCGGCGGTTGGCGCTCACCGCCAACACCGTCGACGGAGAATGGCGACGCCGGCGGTGCACCGCGCCATCGCCTATCGTACCCGCTGCAGTGTCGTGCATGGTTTCCGCCACATCACGCTCCAGCGCAGCCCGCAGCCACGTGGAGTGGCGCCACTGATCTAGAAAGCGCCACGGCGGTGCGACAAGGAGCGCGGGACCGGCGTGTTTGGTTGGTGGCGCCGATGAGAAGGCGGCGGCAGTGGCGGCACCGCTTAGCAGCGAGTAGGCCAGACGCGTACCGAAGCTACACGTGCAGAGGAGAAGATGACGCGGAGACCGAAGGGTCGCGTGGCTGTCGCCGCTCTCTCCACTGCTTCGTGTAGCCGCTGGAGGCACGGGCTGGAAAACCAACACGTGGCCCTCGGTGCTGTACACGACCACCTCCACAGCGGTGGTTCCAGACTCTGGGCGCGCTAAACTGCGTTGCTGAGTTTGCTGCTGCTGCTGCTGTCGATGCTGATCGAGCGAGTGCACACACGGCGTCCCCCAGCGACACCACAAGTTTGAGACTGCGCAGCGCAGCAACGAGCGGAGGGATCGCAGCTGACTGGCCGACGAGCCGCACAAGCCCACGTGCAGCACCAAAGGCCGCAGCACTGGATGCACCTCCTTTCCCTCCACGATATCCGCGTGGCCACCACGCAGCACCAGATGGGTCTCTCCACCACTCGACACGTCTGCAAAGCGGTGGGACAAAACGTAGGCGCCATCCCCGCCCGGCGTCAGCGCCACGAGCCGTACGCTTTCACTCACCAAGCACACGGTAGCGGTGTAGTTTAGCGAGTACTTGTTGTGTGCGTCGGTGCGCACGGCAGGACGGAGAAGCAGCAGCCCCCGACCGCCATCGCCGTGGGGGGAACGAAGCACGAGGGAGATCGTTGGTAGCGTGTGTGCCACGGCGACGAGATGATCCGCTGCTCCGCCCCTCTCTGTGCGATCCGAGCCTCTTCTTCCCTTAACTGCTGTTGCCGCGGCGGCTGTAGGAAGAGCAGCCTCACGCGAAGGCGCCGCGTTCTCCTTCTGCGCTGTGGGTCCGCTAAAACCCGTCGTGCAGCAGACGGCACCACGCAAAGGAAGCCACGCCGCCGCTCTCGATGAAGACGCACTGCGGGAATCTTTCACGGGCTGGAATGCGATGGTGCTGCGTGTGCTGACGTCACTGCCAACCATGTTTGTCGCAGTGAGCGGCAAGGACAGAAGGCGCGGATGCTGCTCAGCGATCTCGCGCAATTCGCGCACGACACGCGTGCGAAATCCGGCGACGACCTTCGCACCACTATCCCGCGGCACGCAGCGAGGACAGAGGAGGAGAGGGCACCGCTGCTCTCTTCACAGCTGGACTGCGGTGGTGATGACACCTGCACGACCACATCGCCCTCAGCGGTTACCGCCACAGACAGCCACGCCGGTCTCGTGGGGTGATCAGGGCCGGCAATGTCACTGCAGCTGCTGGAGGCACGGGTGAGCACGACGCTGGCGTCGGCAGATGCATCGGGTGTGCAGTGTTGGTTGCACGGACTCTCTCCCGCTGACAAAAACTCCATTTGTGCGGCAAGTTTTGAGGCGTGGGAAGAGATGCGGCTACTTTCCGAAGAGGCGAGCAAGCGATACCGCAGGAGGAAAGAAACAAATTAGAGAGCTTTAGGTGAAAACCCCTATCCTGCGTAATCGACAGAAGGTCACGCAAATGTGAGGCGTGCTGCGTCGATGTCGGTAGGCGATCTTTCGCCTGTAAAATCTAAGAAGCGCACGAATCTAACTAGTGTGCAGCAGAGCGTCTATGAGCCAATTTAAACAAAAAAGCGCAGTGTTTCTATTCACGCTCATGTGTATGTGTGTGCCTGTATGAAACGTCACAAGGACGAACCCGATCTATTAAGCTTAAAAAAAGAAAAATTAAGGCTGTGAAGGGAGAAAGCGGAAAAGGGAGTGGCGGTTGTTCAGGTTTACAGACGCTATCATACGCCTTCCAATGTTTCTTTCCTCCGCAGCGTCACCTTCACGTTTACTTGCTTTTTTGGTGTGGTGATCTGGCGTGTGAGGAGAGTGCCGCTTCCGATTGTATCGGCACCTCTAGCGCAGGAGGTGCACAACGAGTGGAAGTGAGGGCAGAGCGGGCACAGTGCCTCACCGTTACTTAAAGTAGAGGAGAACAAGGTAACATAGAAGAGCAAACGTGAGTCTTGTTTTTTCTTTTTCTAGTGCTCTCTTTGATGTTTTTCTCCGGTGCCTACGTCTCTCCAGGAGTACGTAGGGGAGCTCGAGAGCACGTTAAAGACCCTACATATTTACACTTAACAAATTTTTTCTTTACAACGGACGTACGCACAACGCGCAGCTACGACGAGCAGAGAATTTTGAAGTAAAAAGAATATACACAAAGACTGGCGGGAGATGAGAAAGAAACAGACACAGAGGGAGTGGTGGGCCGTCTGGCCATTGCGCGCAGGTCCATTTTCGAGCCGCCATACACAACGCCACCGCGAAAGATAAGTAACATGGTAAGAGATGAAGATGAGAGATGGATGGCACCCTGCTTCCGTTGACTTGCATGTCTGGGTGCCGGTGGGGGTATTTCTGCTCGAAGACGAAGCATCGGGGATGGGACTTCGCTCACATGGATGCGTAAAAAAAAATAGAAAAATGAGGCAACAAAGGCACTCGCTGCCCTTTCCTCGCCGTACCTGCCAGAACGAAAGGAAAGGAGCACAACACGAAAAGGAAAAAGCGTCTACGCGAGTGCAGCCAAGATGACGTCCGGGTTGTACGGCACCAGTTCCATTCCACCGACACCGGTGTCCAACAGCGTTGTCTTCAACTTGGTCACACGTGCTGTGTCGACCGCCCACGCATCCAAGGGCAGGTGCCGCCGCCCGCTGAAGGCCTCCGCTGCGTACGGCGGCTGCGGCGGTCGGGCATGCAACAGCTCCTGAAAGCCACTCACCCCCCACTTCGCTGCCATGTAGGTGAACTGCACAGAGCGCTGGAAGGCCGTCGCACACTCGCGCAGCAGCGTACGCGTGGCAGGAGACAGCCGTGGCCGCTGCGGCGCCACCGTGCCCTTTGCAGTTCCTACGCCGGGCAGCGGCGGCGGGCGGGGCGGACGCGGTGGCCCGACCTCCTCGCCGTCCACCTTCGCATTCGCGCAGTCCAGATCGAAGGAGATGAGACAACCATCAAACGCGCCGTTCAGCTCTTCTGTAAAGCCCAGCATGTAGGCTCGCCAGCGGAAGTCCGTGTCTTCGAACATCGCGGGATAAAAGTTCTCGTCGAAGAAGCCCACCGTCAAAATGGCAAGGCGGGAGAGGTACACCGCCGTGTACTCGCCTCTGCTGTTGTGGAACATGAAAGAGATGTGCGTGGCGAAGGCATCCTCGCGCTCCGCAGCGGGCATGTAACGAACTCGGTCAGGCAGCAAGGCGGAGGTGACCAGCGTGCCACGGGCATCCGGGTGCTGTTGCGGCAGCGGACCCTCCTGCGGGAGTGGCGCGCGGAGCCCTCGTGGCTGGCGCATCAGTGGGGTGTGCGTGTTCGGCTCCGTCCTCACCTCCTCCTCGAGCTTTGCGATGACGGCCTTGTCGCGCTGGAAGTCGAGGTAGGTGGGCCGTATGGACTTGCGTAATGCGCTGCGTACGTAGCGGACATCGTTGTGCACGAGGTGGACGAAGGGCACCTCATCGAAGGAGTGCCGCAGTGCCTCGCGCAGCCCCGCGTTGACGGCGCCGGCGAAGCCGATGCTCTCCTCGAACTGCAACACCACAAGTCGCTTCGTAAAGTTGAAGACGCGCAGCAGCAACGTAAAGAAGGGCGTCATCTCCGGTGTGTCGCCCATCTGCGCCAGTACCACGTACTTGTAGGGCACGCTTAGGTTGCAGATCATCGCCTTAAGGTCCTCTGTGTTCCCCATGGTAACGGAGATGAGCAGCGGCAGCATCTCGGTGTTGTTCGGGTCCGTCCGTGGCGTCTCCTTTCGCGTTACTGCGTCGACGTCGAGCATGTTGCCAAGGCAGTCGGTGAAGTCCGCAAAGGACACCTTTGCCTCGCCGGGACGAGGCGAGAAGAGGTCCAAGGCTTCGAGTGCATCCAAGTCTTCCGCGTAGTGCCGGCGGAGGGCCTTGAGGCGATCTCCTTGCGGTTTTGCCGTCGTCGGACGCTCCACGTCATTCCCTCCCGCTCCTCCCTGCTCAGGCTGGTGCGGCTGAAGCTGGTGCGTTTTTGGCTGCTGCGTCTCCGTCTGCCACACTTTTGTCGTCTCAGACGGGCTCGGCGGTGCTGTGGGCCTAATGCGCACGTCTTCGGGGCCGTTGGTGGTTGTGTTTACGAAATAGAGGAGGGAAAGAAAGAAAACAAGACCAGCGACCACGAAGATCAGCAGGCGACGGCGCCGCTGTGGACGCCGCAGAACACGTCGAGAAGTGTGGTGCATCGCAGCGCCGCAAAACCGATCACACTTCTCTTTTGAAAAACAATCAAAAGTGACTGTGAAGACGCCAAGGAAAAGGCGAGAGAATGGACAGACGCCTCGCTTCTGGAAAAACAAGCCACCGTCAGAGAAGCTTTTTCCGCCGTTTTTTGCACTTTGGTTCGCCCTCAACGAAGAGCAATAAAATGGAATTTATAAAGGGGAAAGGGCAAAAAGTGGGAAGCAGAGAAGAAGAGCTGAATGGTGAGGCACTGCCATGCAGATGATAGGAGAGAAGAGCGCTGACGCCGCCCCAACAAGAGAGAAAAGCGTGGTGTGGAATGCGCGAAGTGCTCGCAGTTGAGTTCATCTTGCTTTCCATTTTTTTTGTCCCCTCCTATCAGCTCTGGTCAACAAGACGCACAGACGCGCTTAGAAGCACGCATATTAAGTCTTCTCTGCTGCCTTTTCACACCGTAGAATGAAAGGCGTTACATGGCACAACAGTACAGTACGCTTCTCTTCGCTGGCTGACACGTGGTGAAGCCAGCAAATACAGATATGCAGGAATGCGCGGTGCTTTCCCCCACACAACAACCCACATTTATTTTTGTTTCTTTAATACTTTTTGGATTGTTGTCTCTATGAGTCTACAGTACAGGGAACAGAAAATACACACTAAAGGCGAAACGTACAAGCTCCAGAATACGACGCCACCGTTGCGCAAACACACAGAGAGAAAGAGAAAGGAAGAAAAAACAAATAAAAGGCCGTTATGGTGTGAGGAGCAAGCGGGGAATGGAGTCTATAGAGCGGCGTGGTGCACCATGCATGCACTCGAGAGAGAGAAAGGGAAGAAAAAAAACAAAAACTTGTACAAGTGTATTGGAAGCGATGCGGCGTAATTTGACGGCGATGAAGAGCGTGAAATGAGAAGAAGGGAGAGAGAGAGGTGTCACGGGCAAGAAAAGGGGCGAGTAGTCCTTTCCTTTTTTCTTTTCAGGCAAGTGCAAACAGAGCCGAAAAATACACCAAAGAAAAAAGATCGTACAAGCTTGGGATATTGCTAATGACACACAGAGAAACAAATACAACACAAAACAGCATGCCGCCTTTGTTTCTCCTCTCCGTCTCCCGCTATCACAATCGCACCGCCCTCTCCTTCAGCAATCGATCGTAAAAGACCTGATTGGCTGGCAACTCACTACGTATCGTGTCCACGTAGACACTGCGCAGCACTACCTCCTCCACCGCCGCCACCGCCGCCGCGTCGTCCGCCTCCTGCGAGACGAAGAGGTACACCGCGTTCATTGGGTGCACAAAGGTGTCGAGCGGCAGCGCCTCGGCATCCCACTGCTGGGCGGTGATGCCCAACAGCGTCAAGCCACGGCGGTCCGCCAGCGTCACGGCAGACGTCACCACGTCCGGCACGTAGGTCACATCCAGCGAGGGCGGCGGCTCCAACAGGCCTGCCGCACCGGCTAAGCTGTCGGGCAGCAACACAGCGCTGCATCCGTAGCGTGATGCCGCCACGAGGGCCACGTTGGCCTCGCGAACATCCGGCGCGCCGGCGATGGCCGCCACGACGTCCCCCCGCAGCGTCGCCCCTCTTCCCTGCCCGAGCCGCGCCTGCGCACTTGAGCCTGTCGTGGCCGCACTGCCAGCGACCGACGGCGGTGCCTGCGGAGGGGGTGATGGAGCCTTGGCCAGCGCGGCGTCATACGGGGGTGACTCAACGCGTGCGCCGGTGTCCACGTCGATGTCCACTCCCGCCTCGTCCGCGATGTGGCGATGCGTCTGCGGGGCCTGCGTGGCGGATCGAGAGCGGGTGCGTGTCGCCTCTGCCGAGTCGGGAGACACGCCTGTCGTCGGCGGTGTCGTGCCCTCTGCGGCAGGCACAAAGGGCTGTCGCGCCTCCGGTGATGTGACACCGGAAATGTTTACAGGAGGGATCACGACGGGTTGCTGAGGTGCGGCGCTTCCTGTGGTGCGTGACGTGGGCGGCACGTCGACCACCGTAGACCGGGCACTGGTGGTGGCTAAAGACGAGGGAGCGGCTGGAATAGGGCTCGCACTGACGCTTGCTTGGCGTGCAGGGGATGTCGTGGAGAGGTAGGCCGACGCCACCTCCGCATCCTCGGCCTCCTGCTGGGCTCGGAGAAGCTCGGTGAGACTATGGGGGTTGGGCCGCACATGCTGGGCCACTTTGATCGCCACAAGGGAGAAGAGGGGGAGGAAGAGCGCGACGGGGATGGCCGGGCCGGCCTTTTGCCACGACTGCCACGCCTCCCGCACTCCGCCACCTGCTGATGCGCTAACACCTGCCTTTGCTGCTGCTGCTGCTGCTGCTGCGCTTGAGGCGGCCTGCTGTGCCTGCACCACCTCCGACAGCACAGGGATCTGGTGACGGTGCAGCAGCCACGCCGCAGGCACCTCCATCACCGCTGGCAGCGACGCACGCACCTCCTGCAGCCACGCCGGCATATCAGGGTACCCACTCGGCAACCGTCGCGCGCCGTCCGCCACCGCCGACAGCGCACCTCTACTCAGCTGCCCGGCAACACCACCGCCACCTCCGCCGTCGGTGTGGCGCCGCACTAACGTCGTGGCAAGACGACAGACGCTACCGAGAGCGCCACTCCCGGCAGAGGCGAAGGCGAGATAGTAGAGCGGGCGGCGCAGAAAGCGCAGCGTCGCGCGGGTCTGCACCACGAACTCGTTCTCATAGTAGAAGGAGGCGAAGGTGGAGCTCAGCTCCGAGTGTGGGGAGCGAAGAGACGTGTCACCGTAGGTCATCGAATCGTACCCGCTGGAATACTCGTAGTACTCGTCGTCGTACCCGTACGAGTTCGAGCCACCGCCACCTTCTCCGTTGGAGTAGTAGCTTGCCGTGCCGGTGTAGTCCTCCGAGGCGACAGGGCCGCCACGTGAGGGGGTTTGAGAGAGGTAGGTGCGGCTGACCGAGCTGTAATCCAGCGACGACTGCCGGACATCCGATGCGGCGTCTGACGGCACGTAGCTGCCCTCGCCCTCCTCGTCCGAGTAGATGGAGACGGAGCTCTCCTCGTCCTCTAAGGGAATGGAGTCATTTTGAGAGGTCGGCGGGCCGGAGCCGTCATTGAGGCTGCTCATCGCGCCTTCACGTCACCGCTTCCTAAGTACTTCTCAAGCCTCCCTGGCAGATGTGTGGTGCACTCGCTTAAGGGGCAAAGGAGAAGACAACAAGAGAGAGAGAGCCGTACAGATACAAAAAAGGAGAATAAAACGGGTTTCACTAATACGCCTGCCAAGTGCACAAGAATGCGTAAAGCTTGACCTTTTCCCTTTCTCTATCTCTCTCTAAACGCTATCTAAGTATAGAAAAAAACAATGTAGATGCTAAAAGAGCACGATGTGTTTTGGTGTGCGTGGGAAGTGCAGTGTGTGCAGAAAGAGAGAGAGAGAGAGAGAGCGAGGCAACACGCACCGATGCTAGACCTTTGTGCAACGGATAAGAGCGACCAAGAACGCGGCGTCTACGCAGCTACAAGCGCGCGCCTCGCGTACGACTCGTTTTGTAAACGTGTGCGATTGTGGGTGTGGGAATGTGAATAGTGGTATCTATGAAATGGTGGCTGTCGTGGTTCTCATCTGTGCACGAGAGCTGTGCTACACGAGACTCGCAAGAGGGCAATTTAGCAGAGAGAAAGGAAGAGAGAGAAGGTAAGAAGGGGAAAAGGAGTTTTTCTAGAAGGTAGTGCAGAGAGGTCAGTGCGCAAGCGCAAATGTTGTTGCTCTCCACGGCGATCTCTCCACCTCTTTTGCTCGCTGAGGGTAGCCAGCCAACTCCCAGCCTCTGTCTGTTTCGAAGCGGAGGATGCAGCTGCGCCTCACGCCCAGCACTTGCACCGACGGTAAAAGACGGTGCCAACAGAGCCAAAAGATAGCTCTGCCGGAAGAGTGAGGATGGAGACGGAGTTATAAATAACCAACGAAACATTGTCGGACTTTTAAAAAGCTGCAAGAATTACCTTGTCCATTATATTTTTCTCCCTCTCAATCAGACAAGCAGCCGTCTCGCTTACACGTTTATCATAATTGCCTCACTGAGATGGTGTGGGCACTTCAGCCACCCAGCACGAAGAACAACAACAACAGCAATAATCGTAAGAATCACCTGAGCAAGACGGGGGAAAAAAAAAGCACAGCAGAGCAGACAAGAAGAGGAAGAAACGAAAAAAAAGCGTGTAGCGGTGAGCATCAAAAAAAAAAAACGAAGACGAGATCGCCAGGTGGGAGAGAGAGAGTGTGTGAAGGCGACACGCAACTTGCCCATCCATCTCGACTCTCTCTCTCTCTCACCTCTACTGCACGCACTCCTCCACCTTCTGCAGCATGTCCGAGTACACCGGGTTGGCACGAATCTGCTCCACCAAGGACAAGAGGCCTCCTGTAAAGTGGCCCTTGGCGCGGCTGCCCACGAGCGTCAAGATGCACGTATCTGGCTCCATCACCTGCACCACCACCGCGTCATGGTACTGCGCCGTGATGTAGGTCGGCGTGCCCAGCTGCAGCTGCTCGAGATTCTGAAAGCACCGTGCCCCGCTCAGCGTGACGTTGCTCTCCATCATCTCCTCGTCCTGGCCGTCGTTGGCGGCGTCGGCGTCGCCCATCATGGCAGCCGGAGGCCCGCAGCAGAAAAAGACGGTGTCGCCCTGCTTGTCGGAGATGACCACCTGGGAGAGAAGCCGCATGTAGATGAGCTGGTTGAAGTACTGCTCCACAGCCGTGCAGGCGGCCTCCATGGTTGTGTTCCACTTTAACGTGTGTGAAAAAACAGAAGAAAAAAAAAGAGCTGAGAAAAGAAGTCCTCAGTGCTGTGTGCCGCTGCTGATGATGCTAGTCGCAAGTGTGTGCGTGTGCGTGTGCGTGTGTGGGAGTGGGAGTGTGCGTGTGTGGGAGTGGGATTACTGCTGCATCTAAAGACAGTTTCGGCAAGGAAGTTGGGATACATTTCAAGGTCACGAGATTGGAAGGAAATGCGGGTAAGCATAGGCATTGAGGAAAGGCACCTGCTTGCGTTTTTTTTTTTTGTGCGGTAGAGGAGAGAAAAAAAAAAATAAGCTCGTCTTTCAGCCTTCTGCAGCATGCTCGCAGTACGGCAGGAAGTACACCTACAAAGTTGGGGAAGAGAGATGCAGCAGCAATGCGACACTGCAGCCCAGCGCTTCAGCCTCCCTCGAAGAAAAGGGCGATTCACTATTCTTTTATTTTCTCTGTTTTTTTTTTTCTTCGGAGTCTGTAATAACAACGCAACGCGACGGCGTCACCGCCGCCCCAACGCTCTTCACCGGCAGAGAGAGGAAGGGACGCCCACCCAACAATACGCACACACTCACACCACGCACCACACATCTGCGGAAAGCAATACAAATAAGTAAAGGAAAGAAAATAGATAAAAAGTAAATCGCGTTGGTACAGTCACTGTTGGTCGGTGGTTAAAAAGAAGACGGAGAAGAGAAGATCACTCAAAGGTAAGTAAGATAGAAGGCGAACTTTGTTCTTTTTTTAGCCGCAATAAAACCGCGTGCGTAATAATAAAAGGAAGCTGGTGACAGAAAAAAAAAAGATAGACGGCATCAGCGAGCGCCTGACCTCCGCACGCAAGAAAGGAAAACGTTGCTCGCGAGTTTGGGTGAGAGAGAAGTGTAAAAATGCGGGACAAGGCGAACAAGAAATAGATGAAAAATTGAGAGGCTGCCAATGCCAACACGCACTTGAGAAGAGTAGCAAAAGGAAATAATGCGTGCACTGATGGCTTTCCCCCACAAACCTCAAAGTTAATGTCAACGCCCCAACCTCCCGGTAAAGCGGTCAGACGCCATTCCCGGCAGAGCCGCCCTCGTCGTCGTCTTTGCCCTCGCTCGTGCGCTGCACCAGCTCCTCCTTCGCGCTCTTCGCACTTGTGAAGTCGTGCGCACTCGTCACCTCCACCGTCAGCCGCGTCGGCGCAATGGCCGCATCGAGCGTCACCATCTCCCCCGCGTCGTTGAAGAGGTTCACCTGAATCGATCCACGCAGAATTCCCTCAGCGCCGGAGAGCGTCGTGCCGCTCTCGAAGCAGTGGGAGGCACCAGGCGGCAGCAGGGGAAAGTTGCCCATGACGCCTGGCCGGCCCATCTCCAGCACCTGCGCCTGCGCAACATCCACGACGACGAGATGGTGCGACAGCACCTGAGCGTGCCACCGGTGCGGGTTCATCTTGGGGCCGCGGTTGCGCACGTAGACGTAGTAGAGAAACAGATGGGCTTTGGTGTCGTCGTCCTCAGCAGGTGGAGCACCGGGGCCGGCTGTCGAACTCTCCTTCGTGGACGTGCTGCTGCTGCTGCTGCTGGACGAAGACGCTGCTGGAGATGATGAGGTAGACTTGAGTGGTGTAGCGGTGCTGAAGGCGCCATCAGCGCCAGACCTCTTGCGCTGCGCTGCCGTGCTGGCAGACGAGGTCGATGACGATGCCGCCGCCGTGGTGGTGGTCGAAGAGGTGGAGGCGGGGTTGGAGCAGACGTACTCGGTCGTGATCTCCACCTCGAGGACATCGGTCTGCACCACCGTGCGGGTCGGGATCGTCTTCACAAGCTGGCGGAGCTCAGCGTGGGTGGTGGGAAAGCCGCGCGGCGTGGGCTCTGAACCCGAAGATGCTGGTGCAGCAGCAGCAGCAGTGGCGGACTGCGTGGAAGCTGCCGCTGCCGCGTCTGCCTGCTCCTCCGTGTTCTCTTCCTCAGCGGCAGGACTCGCACCCTCCGCCTCACGCAGCCGGGCTTGATGGTGGCTATTCGCAATACTCGTCGCCGACAGCGCCAGCAGCACATCGCTGATACCGTGCAGGGCAAACTCGTTCCGCACCGCCAACAAGTAGGCCGGCTCCGGCGGCACGCAGAAGCGATATGGGGGAAACACCATGCTGATGGGCTCGCAGACGACGCAGTGCCGCGGGAAGTTCTGAATGCGGCGCCGAGACGAGCGCTCAATCAGCACGGAACCACGCATCAGGTCAACGCCCTCGTCGAGGCGGTAGACGGTGTTGCCCGCCTTGGAGGGGATGGCGGCTGCACCAGACGCAGGTCCAGAGGAGGAGGGAGAAGCCGTGGCGTCGAGAGGCTTCGATGTGGCAGCCGCGACTGCATCAGCCTCTTTTTTCTCTCCTGTTGCTGCTGAAGTACCAGACGAAGCAGCAGAAGAGGTGGGTGATGCCTGCGGTGCGGTGGAGGCTGTGCTGGTCCCCTCGCCGGGAGATACAGCATCGTCGGATGCGCTCTTCGCCCCCTCCCCCCGCCGCACCCTCTTTCCGTCCGTTGCTGCGGCATCGCCAGACGCGGCGGCATCGCGCTCCTCCGCCATCTCCTCCAGCTGCCGCCGCAGCTCGCGAACACGGAAGCCCATCTGCGAGGCGTTGATCTCGTTGAGACGGCGCAGCGCATCGAAGGCGGCGCTGATGCGGCAGCTTACGCTGTCATGTGGGTCGTCACGCACCGAGGGACGGAGAAAGCAGGTGCGGAGAATAGCGGGGAAGGTGTTGCCGTATCCGGCGTTGACGAAGTCGTGGCGCGTGACGAGGAGTCCGAAAAGGGCGAAGCACATGTCGTTTGGATCGGCGTACTTGTCGGAAACGTCCCGCCCAACGCGCAGCAGCTGCCGGTAAGCGGAACGCGCCACTGACATGGTGTGTGGATGTGTTTATGGTTTGTGTGTGTGTGTCTGTGTTGACCTTCGTCCTTCTTCTTCGAGTGCTTCTCCTCAATTCTTCTCTCCTTAACGATATCAAGCGACGCTTTTTTTTTTTGGCAACGCTAATAGTGTAGAGGTGGTTGTCCCACCAGCAGCGATCGGTGACAGGCACGCCTTGCGTCCTCACTGCGAGTCGGTGAATGTGTAAAAATTGAGTATCTATGCGTTGTTAGTGTGCCTTCTTCGCCCTGTTCTACCTTTGACTTCTGTGGGTGTGCGGGCGTGCATGAGAGTCAAGCGTCATATGATTGGTATAAAGAAGGAGTAGGTAAGGGACAAGGAGGCCACTATTTGGTAAAGCATGAGCGAAAACAACAGAGAAAAGAAAACATCTGACGCTTTAGCGTGCGTGTTGGTCCCCCGCGGTGGCAGGCGATACTCATTTACAGAGCGGCGATGATACGGCGAAAAAACAGAAGCCCACGCACGTCTCATCGTACTGAGTCTGCCTTCATGATGCCATCACATACCACTCAAAAAAGAACATGAGCAAGAAAATTATAGAGCACCTTGTCCGATAGCAGAGCCTTTCGATGCTTTTCAGCTGGCAGAACATAAAGGTGCTCAGCGTCGGTGTTGGAAGGGAGAAGTTATTACTGTGAAAGAGAGAGAACACTTCAGGAACAAGAGACCGGAGCGCCTACAGCACAATCTCCTCCTCGCTTCGTGGAGGGCGGATGCGAGCCGCGGGAATGCCGCCCGCCTCCTGCTCTACGTGCCCCTCTGCCGCCGCCGCCGCCGTGCTCGCCTCGATCGGCGAGGCTTTAGACGTTGGTGCGGCAAGGTAGTAGCGAAAGAGCATCTCCATCGATGCATCCTGCATGGCCGACATCAACGTCTCACCCTTCCCTTCGCCCAGGCAGTGCCGGCCGGCGTACAGGCGACACATCGTGTACTCCACCTGCCGGTACTGCTGCGCCGTGTGCAGCGAGGCATAGTTGTTCGTCTCCTGCAGCTCCACGACGCGGCGGACAGACTGGTCCACGTCGATCGGGGCGTGCCGCAGCTCTGGAGAGACCTCCGGTGCGTAGCGGAGAATCAGCTGCGCCTCTTTGAAGGCGTTCGTTGTCGTCGCCTCCAGCGCGTGCAGGAGCAGCGGAGGTGCCAGCCGGGCGTGGGCCTCGCCGTGCCGCTCGAGCTCCTCGTTGACGAGCGCCTGCGTGCCGTGTGCGCCGCCGCTGGACTCGAACTGGTCGCGCTTGCGGTCGGCGCGGCGGTTCATGGGGTGGGTGCGGCCCTCCAACACCTCCTCCTCGTCCGCGGTGCGGGCCCTGACACGCCGCAGCTCGACGGCAACGCGCTCCGCGAGCACGTCCGCCGCTGCAGTGTTGGTGGCATCGGTTGCTCCTGTGGTGGTGGTGGCGGTGAGATGAGTTGCACCGACGGCAGCTGCGGCGGCGTCCAGGACGCGACAACGCCGCACGTGCCGCGCCAGCTGGCTCGCAAAAAGGTGGTGCACCAGCGGCCTCACCCGCGCCTGAACATCGCCGGACAGCTCCGCAACCTCCACAAAGGCGATAAAGGCGAAAAGAGAACTCCGCACCCACTCCAGCCGTGGCTTTAGGTCCTCCTTGTGCACTGGGAACAGCTTCAGTCGCCCCGAGGCAGAGCGCAAGACCGCACGCCAGTACCACCGCCGCTGCGCCGCCACTCCTTTTTCCATCCGCTGCAGGTGGGCAGTTGCCTGCTTGCGTGCAATGCGGAGGCGCTCTGACAGCGTGTTGAGCTCACGCCACATCGCAATGTCTCCCTCGACGCCGCAGTGGTCGGCGAAGCCAACGCGCATGGCAATGCGACCGCACGGCAGGAGTCCGGTCGTCTCGTGCAGAAGCTGCTGAACGTGTTTGGAGCGCAGGCGGGGATAGGCCTCGTAGACGAGCTCCAGTAGGGTGGTGCGCACGACGGCAGCCCCACGCAGTGCCAGGGCACCGTGCACCGGCGCGTTGAGAGGGGTGTGGTCCAGCATCTCCCACAGCATGTCCACCTCCCGCACCGAGAGAGAAGAGGAGCTGCTGTTGGGATTTTGGTGGTCGCCGCGCTGCGGGGCTGCTGCAGATGCCGCCGTGTGCTCAAAGGCGACGGTGTACAAGGGAGAGCTGACAACGGCGGTGCTCTCCTCTACTGCATCGACAGCTCTTTCTTCTGCCTCGTGCGCTGTCGTTGTTGCCTCACCACACCTTTCCTCATCCACCACCTTCTTGGCCTTCTTGTGCTCCTCTACCAGTGCAGCAAGATCACGCACGGCAAGCGGTGTCAGTGCAGCTTCCGAGAAGAGCTGCTGCGCCGTGCAGGCGTCCAGCATCAGCCGAAAGGCGTCCCCGACGCTGCGCTCCGCCGGCACCGTGCCGAGCTGCACCGCACCCCGCTTCTCCGCCTGTCGCCGTCGCCGTGTTTGCGCCTTGACGGCCTCGATCATCTGGTTGGGCTGCCGCTTTGAGCCGTGCACGTCGCTCGGGTCAACCGGCATGACGAGCCGCCGCGGGCGGAAGCGGGGGAAGTAGCGGGAAGGATTGCCATCGAGATCGATGTGGCTGCAGAGGCGGAAGGTGGAGCGCCGCATCTCTTGGTGGGAGTGTGCTGGGTGAGAGGGTTGAGCAGGAATATTTTTTTGTTTTTTAAGTGCTGCTGTGTGGAGGTGCGGCACCACAGACACGGCACAGGAGCAATGCGCTGCGTACCTGGCAAGTTGCTTGTGGAAGCACCGTGGCAGAGTTGCCGCGCGTGGTGGAGAGGCCACACGAAAGGCAAATGGGCGTGAGAAAAGAAAAAAGTAAAGTGTGGCGTTAAGGAGAGACAAAGTGGAGTGTAAAAAGAAGAGCGACGTGGCCGCCACGTATGATGCCTCCCAACACACACCTTTCCCCGTCAGGGAGGTGACGTCTCATGGCATGACAGCGAGTTGAGAGATAGCGTACCGACTGTCACGCGGCGGCGCACAAAAATTAATACACAGCAACGCATAGAGACGCAGCGCTCTCCTCGTAACGTCAGCCTAAGTGACCCTTCTCCTCCTTTTGAGCTGACCCCAACCACACATGTCTTCGTTTCGCCACTTGCGACTGTGTGAAATCAGCGAGTATCGACATCACAACAAACAAATTAAAAAACTCGGGACGTGGACACATTTCCACGACTCCCTCGCCGCCCCTGCTCAGCAGCAGAAGCAGCGCAGTGGTAGTGAACTCTACGGGTAACACACCCACGAGATGACGACAATGAGCAGGCACGCAGTCCGTGCAGAAGTTTTCTTTTTTCTTTTTCCTCACTTCTTCGCGGCACGGTTCTGCTGCGCCTGTCGACACCGCTTCTCCGCCGCCGCGCGCGCCTTCTCCAGCTGCTGCATATCCCGCTTCAGCGCCGCCAGACGCGCGCGCAGGTCGGTCACGTCCTTGTCGTGCTGCAGCCTCTGCTGATGCAGGTTGGCCTTGTCATTTTCCAGCTCCGTCAGCCGCAGCTGCGCCTGCTCGTGCTGCCGCTGCGCGAGGGCCTCGACATCCTCCGGCTTCATGGCGGACTTGGCAAAGCCCTCGAACTGCTTGTCGTAAATGTCCAGCTGCTGCTGCAGACCCGAGCGGGCCATCTCGACAGAGTTGCGCTCTCGCCGCACGAGGGACAGCCGCGCCTCCAGCAGCTGCACCTCCTTCAAGGCTTCCTGATAGGCGCCGATCAGCTCCTGGTATTGGCTCGTGCGGTCCTTCAGGCCGTCCTGGAACTGGGCGAAGCTCTGCTCGAAGGCGGCCTTCTTATTATTCACGGCCTTCTCCAGCTCGGTCATCTCCGCCTCCGCGGCCTCCACCTTCTCTCGCTTCTTCTCACACTCGTCGAGGATGTTCTGCACATTCTGGCCCACACGCTCACGCACGCCCTGGCGGTACGACACCATCTCTGCATTCACCTTCTCCGTCAGCTGCTCCCGCTTCTTCGCGGTGTCCTGCAGCGCGTGGCACATGTACTTGGCCTTCTCTTCCTGCGCGTGCACCTTGCGCACCTCCACACGCAGGTCATCGACCGTGCGCTCCTGCGTGCCGAGCTTCTTCTTCGCGGCTGCGACGTCGGACTCCAGCTTCTTGGTCTTGGCGATCTCCTTCTGCAGCAAGGACTGGACGAAGGCCTCGCCGTGCTCCTTGGCTAACGCCTGCACCTTCGCCTCGAGAACGCTGCGGAGAGCCGCCTCCGCCATGTGAAGCTCATCGGGAGAGAAGACATCGAGCGAGGTGACGGCCGTCTCCCCGCCCGCAGCGGTGCCTACCTCGGTAGATGCCATGTGGATTAAATGCGAGGATGCGTGTGTGTGTTGGTGTGTCAAAGAGGGCACAGAGCAAAACGTTCTCTTTTTCTCTGTCGGGCAAGCCTCTCTTCGAGTCAGGGTTGACAAGGGAAAGGGAATGCTTCGGCTGCTTTATGAGATAGAGAAACAATGACAACGTCGCGTGCGTGTGTGCGCCGTTATTATAGTGAGCAGGCGTGGGTGCGCTGCCTCTATTATAGTACGTCGTGTGAGGACTTCTTGTTCAATTTGCTTCGTGCTCTCTCTATCTCTCTCTCTTTCTTTTCTTAAAGGCAGTCGCACTCAAATGAACGTTTCTACTTCTCCGCCTTAGTATGAAACAACGCACAAGGTACGCACCTGATGGACTTCTAGAACCTACCCTCCAGTAGAGCTCAAAGGTGAAGAATTTGATGAATTCCTCTACAGTTGCTTATGTATTTTCAGCTACCAAAATAGCCGGCACAAGACGAGAAAAAAAGAGGAAGATGAAAGGGATCCAAAAAAAAAAGTGCTCTGGTACGGCTGTGCACGGCGATGCGGGAATGCTGTTTTATTATTATCGTCATTATTTCTTGTACATCGGATTGCTGCACGCCGTCGCGTCGCACTCGAAGCACCTCAAGAAAGCGAAGCGATCGGTCAAAAAATCAGCAGCCGTAAGAGAGACCATGAATCAAAGGCAGGCTAGATGGGGAGACGACGGCGATAAACGCCTTGGCATTGTTTTGATCGTTCCCGCGGCACAGACCCTCAGCGTCACACGAGCTCCCTCTCCCCCTCTCATCTAAATTCTTCTCTCTCTTATAGGTTACAGTCACCTCTTTTCTTTTCTTTTGTTATTAATCTCTGTGATAAAGCCGCTATTCGGATTCGTGGCACCGCAGCTTCCCCTTCCCACGTTAAACAAAAGAAAAAAGAAATGTGGAAAGCCAACACAGGCGCCACCTAAAAGCTCAAGCGCACAAACATACACACACAAACAAACACACTCCTACTCATACTCATACGTATAATCTACAGCGGCAGCCCAGAATCCGGCGGCGGCGACGCCTTCGATCCTACAAAGCGCACCAGCCCGTAGCTGAGGAGCATTTTGAACACCATCATAATCGCAAAGTACACCGCAGCGCCGACCACGAAGCCCCACGAGCGCAGCGGGGTGACCGCCATCCACGCATCGACGTAGGCGGTGAAGCGACGCGCGTAGCCGGCACGTCCCTTGCGCAGCGCTTCGCTCAAAATCAGATAACTCTCCCACTGCAGCCGCACCTTCGGCCGCCGCGTGCGCATCTCCATGTAGCAGTTGTACACGACACGCCAGTCGAAGGGGTCCATGTTGATGTACACCCGCATCAGCGCGTTGTAGGTCTGCGCCGTTACGCGACTGTGGCGCTCACTCGAGATCTTGTCGAACACCTCGATGGCACGCTCCCACTGCGGCGGCGTTTCCGCTGCAAGACTCGTGATCATCAACTCGTAGTTGCGCGCAGCGGGACGCACGCCACGCCGCTGCAGGTCGTTGAAGAGCGTCTGACACGCCTTCGGCATCTCGCGCTGCAGGCACAGTTCCATCAGAGCAGCGTACATGTCCGGCGTGGGCGTCATGCGCTGCTGCAGCATTTGCTGGTAGAGCTCCATGCTGGCGCGCAGCTGGCCACCGTTCATCAAGCAGGTCATCAGCGCCTCGTAGCTCTGCGCGTTGACCCGCAGCCCACCCGACTTGGCACCCTTCACCGCAGCCAAAGCAAGGCTAAAATCTTTTGCCTCTAGACTTTCCAGGTAGCGACGCAGCTGTGCGTTGCTGACGGTGCGTGCTTGCACCGAGCAAGCAAAGGCGTGTTCAACCTCCTCCACGGTCCGCAGCGGCACATCGGCGCCGTTCAACTCGTTCGCTGCAACGAGTGCCATTGCAGTTGACGATGACGGCGACAGCGACAGCGAGAGCGACGATGTGCCTGGTGTTGCTGCTGCTGGTTGTTGTTGCAGCGTTGCTGCAGGTGCCGCCTGAGCTGCGGTGCTGATCTGCTGAGGCGTGGCAGAAGAGACAGAGGCAGAGGCACAGCTACGCGTTGCCCACACAGCTGCGGCGTTGCATCTGTGGAAAGCGTGATGCAGCCGTCCAATGCGGCGCAGGGAAGGCGATGGAAACGAAAGAGGGAAGATCTTTAGCGTTGTGCACCGTTGCGCACACGTCGATGCACCCCGGCAGGACAACGTGCGCAGCATAGAGCTGTATGAAGAGAGCAAGAGCAGCACAGACAAGTATTTTAGATAGCAGAGATACGCTTTCAAAGGCATGACCATTCGAAAAAAAAGGGAGAGAGAGAAGCAATGGCGACAAGAAGAAAAAATGAGCCAGACAGTCGTCGATCTTTGGCAAAGAACAACGCCATGCAATACTGTTACTATTGTGGCAGAGAAGTCCCGCCAAGCGCTGCCCTACCCGTAATGAACTCGCACACAGAGCTGCCACACCACCATCACCACGAGCGATCCATCTCTGCGCAGCAAGCATAATCCACTTCACTCCTTCCACAAAGAGCCGCGATAAAGCACGCCCTTCTCTACCCGCAAAGCACCAGCAGAGAAAGAGAGAGAGAGGGAGAGAGCGGCGGCGTTGAAGTGCGGCGCTGCTTGTTTGCGTCTCGACCTATTTAATGGGACAGAATACGGCGTTGACAACGCCCATATCCTCCTCACTGCGATGCGATTTATCTTCTTTTTTTTTCCTTTAGGGCCTGCTTTAGTAGAGGCCACCTGCCACCATGAAGAGGTTCACTCACAAAGAAAAAAAAAGACAAACAATAAGGGCACGGAGCTAGAGCGATGCTTCAAAGCATCAGAGTTGGCTACACGCCGTTAAAGGAATAATGCATTTTTGTCCCTTCGGTCTTTTTCCTCTCTCTGCCGTGTTCGCAGTGCCTGCCACCTCCACTCCTTGTTTCGCAATGCCCTTCCATGCTATCCCTTTTTTGTTGTTAAGACCATCGTACCTATCTCCACGTGTGCATTTTTTTCCTTTTCCTTAATATTCTCTGATCTGTGTGCGTACGTCAACCACTTCGATCTCTTAACGGCAAACAACGCGAAGGCGAAGTCGTGAAGGCACCTTACCTTAGGCGGTCAGCACGCCAAGCAGCGCGCTCTCGTCGTACAGGAAGAACTCTTCGCCCTCCACCTTCACCGCAAAGCCGTGGTACTCGGGCAGCAGCACCGTGTCGTTCACCTTCACCGTCGGCGTCCAGTCCTTCGAGGCCGCAGCCACCGCCACCACCGTGCCCTCGTTGATCTTGCCCGCCACCTGCTCCGGGATCAGGATGCCCGCCTTCGTCTGCTTCGCCGCCTGCGTGCGCTTCACCAGCACGCGCTGGCCCAGCGGCTGCAGCTTCTTCAGAGCGGGGGCAGTGAAGCGGAACATTAGTTACGTATCAAGCGAGAAGCGAAGGTTAAAGAGAGTGTGAGTAGAAAACAACGTTGGTGTTTGTGTTAGTGCGTCTGTGAGTGTGTGAAGAATCCTGCAATTGAAGAAAGAGGAATTAAATAAAATGAACGTGCGCCGTGGAAGGCCATGTGCGACGGCGAGAGCGAGGGAGCGACAGAGGAGACGGCAGTGGAAGTGGACAACAGGGAAAAACTCTGTTTAGAGACGAGGGCAGCTAAACAGCACATCGCAGTGCACAGGCGTTCTCTTTTTTCTTCTCGAGCACTGCAACAGCGCATCATGTTGAGGCAGTCAACCGCTTCCCGTATACATGTGAAGACAAGACTGGAGCGAAGATCAAAGTCACACGGCACCTTTACACGTCGTTGTCGTCCGCCACAAAGACAAGAAAAGTCTCTTCCAATCGTTGTTTTTTGTGTGTTTTATCATTTGCGTGTGAGGTAAGACACGCCTCGTTGAGTGCGCATCATCACCATGTACCCAACGCATTTACGCTTGACGGACTTCATGAGAGAGATGTGGACTGATTTGCGGGTTCGCTCTGCCCTGAAGTAGAACTCAAAGGAAGAGAGCAGCATCTCCTCAACCTCTCTCTCTCTCTTACTCCGCATACAATCCGGTTTTAAGCAGTGTTCCCTGTTTTTTTCCCACTCTGCAACACGACGAGTTTGGCGCACAAGAACACTGAAGGAAGGCGAGAGCCAACCCCAGCCACCGCTACGCAGCTTTCAGCGTATCAGGCAAAAAACACGCCGCAGCCGTCATGACACCAATCGTGGCGATAAACTTCTCTGACGGCGCCCCGCTGCCATCCTCTGCGGGCACGCCAACAGTAAAGAAGCCAATCTCCACCATCTCTGCCGCACTCGACGCTGCACCGTCAGCTGCACTCACGGAGGAGGATGGCGGGCGGCTGCAGGCGGCCTCGTACTGCGCCGTGATACGTGCCACATCCAGGGGAAAAAGAAACACCTCTACGGCGGCGTAGCGCATGGGGATCTCGCGGACGTAGTCGATGCGGAAGCGCCGCAGCAGCAGGTCCGAGCGCAGCGGCAGCTCGCCGGGCCGCAGCAGGCGGGCGTAGGCGCAGTTCGGGTCCGCCACGGCACTGCGGAATGCGTTGATGACAAACACCTTCGACACGAGCTGGTTGACGTGAAGGTTGAAGTCGATGTCCGTCTCCCGTAGCGTGTAGGCGCGATGGTGAAGGAAAGAGAGAGAAGCGGACTCAGTTGTAGCAGCACCAGCAGCAGCAGCGGGCAGGGTGAGAGAGAAGAGAGAGGGGATATCCTCAGCGATAGTGCGCAGCTGCATCGCGGCTACGGCGGCGTCGTTCTCGAACCATCCGCTGTTCCGCAGCATCTCTGGCACTGAGAGGCGCTGCACACGCATATCAGCTCCACGCAACTCCGCTCTGGCAGCCTCGCCTCTTTCCAAAATGGCATGAAAGAGATCCCGCTTGCTCTGCGTCAGTAAAGCTGGTGTGCGCCGCTGCTTCGAGACCCACACCGTGGTGACCTTGAAGGTGCCCAGCAGGTGCTGCATTCGTGCCTCTGGCGGCTGCCCATCAAGGTAGGTGTAGAGCCTGCAGTACACACCGTAGGAGCTGTTGCCGACGTCGACGAGGTAAAATCGTGCGCAGACGAAGAGCGTGGAGGGAGTCGGAGGGTGGTGGAAGTGGGGACGCGGATTCGCCAGCGCCTCCTCCACTCCGGCAAAGAAGAAGGTGTTGTCGGTCGTTCGATAGGCGTGGCCCTCGCTCTCGATCAAAGGACGTGCCTCGTTGTTCTCGGCGTAGGGCGTCGCCATGGCCAATTCCTCGCGTGTCTGCAGCCATCCACGCTCGCGCGCGAAGCGGAAGCAGTAGTTGGCAAGGAGGTTGACGGCAGAGATATCGATCTGCATGTGCTGCACCGGGACGAAGGGGGCCACAGCGATGCCGTGCACCACTGCCGAGCCGTCCGCCTCCTCCCGGTACTCCATGCTTCACGGGCGAAGAAGTAGGAAAAAGAAGAAATGTATCCCTCTTTTCTTTCCACCGCCTTGTGTTATTAATAGGCGATGCAGTAGGCGAATGACGATGGGTGGCCTTCAAGGAATGAATCAGAATGTTTCAAATTCTGCGGTGCTGTCTTTTGTTTGTGGGCAAGTGAGTGTCTCTTTGCATCATAAGAGAGGGAGAAGGCAACAAGGTGAATATTTGCATTTTTTTTCCCTTCACCAAAGCAGGAGATCCACGTGGTGCTTCACTCTTCCTTCAAGGGAACTCTGCTCGCATTAAAAAAAGGCAACATACATCCGCTGTCTTTTTTTGTGGTAAGTGTAGGCAACTTTCAAAAAGAGAGAGAGAGACAACAATGCGTCCACAGCTGCCCTGAGGAGTCCCCTTTAACAAGGAGATAGGGAAGAAGGAAACAAGAGAGACTATTTCTTTACTCTCTCCCTCTTCTTCAGTGATGTAAACTCTCCTAAGTCTCCACGAGTATGGCGGTCATCTTCCACCATCGTAGAATGGCGCTCTCCTGGACCATCTGTCGATGCCAAACTCTGCGTGTCATATAGTATTTTTTTTCTTATTTACTCTGTTCTCGATGCTGTCTCTAACCTGCTGCTGTGCTACCGCGTACCCAATTCTCCCACGATGAAACCACTCTGTACGGTGTGAAGAGAGAAGACGGAGGGAAAGAGAGAGAACACGCACAGTTGCGTAAAGCTGCCATCGCTCGCCAGAAGACCAGCACGCACTTTCACCTTTGTGGCCGACTCTCTCACGCATGGCCGCAGATCCCCCGCCTTCCCTTCCATTGCCTCCAGGCTCTACAAATGCACACACAACAATGAGAGAGAAACCTGGGCAAGAAACAAGCAATTGGATGAGGAGGAGGAGGAACAGAAGTGGCGCCACCGAGAAAGGCTCCCGCAGCTCTTCGCCGTTTACCGCGAGATGCTGCAAGGCGGGATAGGGAAAGAACAGCACAGGGCAAAGACGCAGGGAGAATCGTGAAGATGTCGTGAGTAACGTCGAACGTGAAATCACAAAAAAAAAAAAGGGCAGATCAGCCGAAAAAAAAGTAAGTCAAATAGTCAAAATAGAGAACACATTCTCACAATATCAGCTTAAAAAGGAAAGGAAGAAATGAAGGAACTCTGTGTTCGGCTACTCGCGAGACGCAAAAAAGCCTTGATAAAACAATTCAGTAGGCATCGCGGCACTCGCTCCTCCTTTTCCCTTGCGGTTGCATGTCTCTCTGCTGTGTCGCGTGGCGTACGCGGAGAAGAAAAGTCGTAAGCCCTACTGCAGCACGCAACGATCAGGAGCACAACGCACAAAAGAACACAAGAAGAACGGGCGTAGCGACGCAGTGCCTCACGGGAAGCACAACTGAAACAAATTGTTACACTTGCACACGAACAGCGCCGCAGGCACCTCTCCTTCTTCTGCCCCCGCGCGCCTACTCTGTGAATACTGCGGCACCTTACCTTAGGCGGTCAGCACGCCAAGCAGCGCTTTCTCGTCGTACAGGAAGAACTCTTCGCCCTCCACCTTCACCGCAGAGCCGTTGTACTCGGGCAGCAGCACCGTGTCGTTCACCTTCACCGTCGGCGTCCAGTCCTTCGAGGCCGCAGCCACCGCCACCACCGTGCCCTCGTTGATCTTGCCCGCCACCTGCTCCGGGATCAGGATGCCCGCCTTCGTCTGCTTCGCCGCCTGCGTGCGCTTCACCAGCACGCGCTGGCCCAGCGGCTGCAGCTTCTTCAGAGCGGGGGCAGTGAAGCGGAACATGTCTGCTGTGTGTGGAAGGGTGTGTTTGTCTTGAGAGGAATGTGAGAAAGAAAGGGAGAGACTCTGATTTGCGTGCGCGAGAGTGAGAGAAAGAGAGCGCGGTAGAAGACAAAGAGAGCGAGAATCTGTTGAAAGGCAGGCGGCGTCGCACCGGGATAGAAGTTGTGTTGAGTGGAAGAGACGAGAAGCAGAGTGGACGAGCGAGAGGAGAGGTGACGTAAAGGGAGAGGAGGAGAAGTAGAATAAGTGCGTACCACAACACTAAGCGGCATCAAGAAAGAGGAAGAAAGGCGACAAAGCGAGACGAGTTAGTGCCGTACCAACTTAAAACTACCTTGTCAATGAGTCGAAATGAAGTGCGCCGCAACTCCTGTACGTCGCTGGGCAACTCCGCCTTCCAACGCGGTACTGATGAGAGAGAGCGAACGCGAGGTAAGAGCAACGGCGCACGGCAACTATCCACATCCATTCAATCTATTTACTTATCCTTTTGCCTACTGCACTCTTCGTTGATGTTGTTTTTATTTTCTGTTTTTGTCTTTTTTTAAAGTGCAGATCTGCTTCACATAGGTAGAGAAGTGGCTGACAGAGACGCCACCGTACTGGTGGTCCGTGCCTGCCGCAAAAAAAAAAAAAAAAACGAAGAAGAAAAACTCTGTGCCTAGACTACATCGTGACTGCTAACTCAATAAGACGGGCAGCACTCATTGAAAGAGGGAGAGAAGAAAGAACATCTATTCTGTTGTACATGACGGCACCAACAACCCACCAAACCACGGAAATAAAAATAAAAACTGCGCGCCGACACACGAAGCGAAGCACGTAGTGAGGATAAGGCTTGACGCCTCCGCAACGCGCGCCACAATTGCACAACACACACAAAAAAAAAAAAGAACACAAACGAACCGTGGTAAAACCAAAAAAAGAGAAGCGGTCCATTAACCACTGCTGCGGGTCATCGCCACCTGCTTCTCAATGTTCGGCAGGTACATCGTCTGCGGGCGGCGGTCCTTGCCCTCATGAAGAAACTTCAGCAAGGCGAGCTGCACCTTGTAGCGGAAGGACTTGCGGGTTTCCGTCAGCTCCGCCACCTGCGCTGCGGCATCCGCGGCGGTCAGCGAGCCGGCAGCCTGCCCCGCCCGCACCACACGCTCACGCGCCGCCGCGACGTCCTCGGCGTCGGCCATCTCCTTCCGCAGATGCGCAAAGAAGACGGCGAAGTGGTCGGTAAGGAGCGGGTGGAAGAGGGGAAGGGACAAGTACGCGACGAGGTCGAGCTTGCCGTTGCGGGTCGACACCGTCAGCGCACCAGGACCAGACAAGGCTGCCGCTGAGTCCGCCGCAGCGAGGGCCTCCTTGTAGCGGAACTCAACATGGAAGAGCGACTCGGGCAGTCCAACCAAGGCACGGTAGTTGTGCACGAGCGGGCTGCCGTTGCCCAGGTAGACGATGCCGTCGATGGTGCGGTGGCGGCGGTGGATGAAGACGATGAGCATCTCCCGCACGCTCTTCTTGTCGGCCTCGGTGTTGGGGGCAACGCCCATCTGCACGTCGTCGAGGGAGACCGCCATCATGTCCGCCGAGCTGTAGTCGAGTCGAATGCACTCGTCTGCGCGGAAGAGCGCGGCACCGCGGACGGCGCTGAAGTAATGGTAGTTGCACGGCAGCCGCACACGACGGGCGACGGGAGAGGTGTACGACGGCAGCGAGGCGTGCGGCTGGCCAGCCTGGAAGGAGGAGGTGAAGGCGGCACTCTGCGCACCGGCAGCGTCGTCGAAGGTTCCTGCAGCACCAGCACCAACACCACCCGCAGTATTCCTCTTCGTCCCTTCATCCTCGCGACGGTGGAACTCCTCGACTCCCAGCCGGCCCAGCAGCACGTGCGCGACGTCACGGCCCACATCCCTGGCACTGTACGCCTCGAAGGACTCCGTAGCACCGTACCGGCGGGTGAACATCGCCACCGGCCCCGCCGCCAGCACATCGGGCTGGCTCGTCTCGTACGTCGTGCCAACAATCACACGGCCGTCAAACACGATGGACCGCTTCGTCAGCGCTGTCAACACATTCGCGTCGATGTCCTTGTCCTCCAAGCAGACAAGGAGAGAGCAGGGCAGCTCCACCGCGTCGCCAGCCCTGCGCTCGTAGGAGAGAGAGGCGAGCAGCACGGAGGAAAGCACGTCATCATCGAACTCCAGCCGCGACACCCCGTAGCCATCCAGCACCGTCACGCCGAGAACACGGAAGAGCGCCATGACGGCATCCCCGCACGCCGGGTCAACAAAGGCGCCACCACCCGCCCCTGCAACCGCCTCCCCCGTCTGCGGGCGGCACAGCACGAGCCGCTGCGCTGGAAACCCCAGCGAGATGATGGTGGAGACGGTCGATATGGCGTCGAGGCCGGAGCCGTAGACCACCACGTTCGCAATGGACGCGGCGTTGCCGTGCGTCATCTCCGCCAGCGCGTGGCGCAGCTTGTCCTCGGCCAGGATGCCGGACAAGGCTAGCACGCCGCCCCGCGCACTGCGGGCCTCCTGCTGCTGCAAGGCGCGTATCGGCAGCGGCACGATGTACTGTCGGCCTGGCGCGAGCAGAAGGTGGTCGTAGGGCTCGTAGACGCCGTTCTCCAGCTGCACGAACTTCAGGCTCGTGTCGATGTCCATCAGCGTGCCCTGCACCACCCGCACCACGTTCGCGCCGATGTTGAGGGAGGCGGCGGAGTGGAAGCCGTCCGCGAGACGCAGCCGCATGTACTCCCGCTCCAGCAGCTCCAGCGCGTCGGCCTGCCACAGCTGCTGCTGCCGCGACCGCGACGCCACGCTGTCTCCAATCGCCTGGTTCGGGTGTGGAGGGACGCCGTCTGTCGCGATGAGCGTAATATTCAGCAGATCCACGTAGGGCACACTGACCAGCTCGTAGAGCATCGAGAGCGCTGTGGCACTGGCCCCGACGATTACCACACGTGGGTGCAGCCGCACCTTCTCATCTGTCAAGTGGCGCCGCGTGGTGAAGAAGAGAGAGCTGAGCGCGAGGGCAGCAACGGCGGACTCCTTCGCCTTCGACTTGGACGCAACACGAGACAACACCGGTGTCACGTCGTTCACCTCCGGGACACCATCCGTCAGCCGCGTCGCACCGTCGACACCGTCTGCGTAGTTGGTGGTAATATCCGTCCCCTTCGCCGGTGGCGGCGCCGCCGCCGTGTTCACCTCCACCACACGCCGTGGCGGCACGTAGACGAGAGCCGACAGCGCCGTCCGGCACAGCGTGGCGTCGCCGCTGCACAAGTTGAGCAGCACCGCGGCTCGCGTCTGCCGCAGCACCTCCCGCAGGAAAAACTTCAGGTGATGGCGGAAGGCGGGGCGGATGTAGACGAAGCGGATGGCCAGGCCCGGCAGCTCCGAGGAGCGGTACGACAGCGGACCCTCCTCCGCCGTCGCCGCGATGTCGGTCGCTGCGTAGTTGAAGCCGCCGGCGGTGTTGAAGGCGAGGAAGCGGTCGAGATCGTAGTTGGCCCGCAGCGCGTACACCTCAGACATGGAGAGGGGCTGCACGGAGAGGAGACCGACAACGGTGCGTCCCGGCAGCGCTGAGGACGATGACGACGACGACGACGGAGGGGCGTCAGCGAGTGGCAGGCCCCAGGAGAGAGCGAAGACGGCGCGGCTCGCGACTGGGCCAGCAGCGGCGTTCTTGCCGTGGCGCTGCACACCTTGCGCCTCGACACCCAGATCCTCCCGCAGGGCGTTAATCAGCTCGGAGGAGCAACCGGGGTATGCGGTGTGGGCACCGCCACCGCCACCGCCACCACCGTTCCCTCCGGCGCCGCCTCCGCTGCCGCCGCGGCTCTGCTGGTGGTGCAGCACGGCGTGTACGCCCGGGCCTGCCGGTGAGGCCGCCCGCGGTGGGCCGAACTGCGCCAGCACGGCAGCCCGCATCTCCGCGAAGGCAGGGTCGGACAGCAGACGCACCTGCGCGTGCATGCCCAGCTCGGCCTCCAACGACACACGCGGGCACACCCACAGCGCATCCGGCGGCGGGGCCACCTCGCCCCGTGCGTTGTGCGGCTGATAGCGACGCAGGGGCATGTACTGGAAGCGCTCCAGCACCATCGGCTCGGGCAGCGTCTGCGTGTGTGCCCGCTGCAGCGTCGCGTAGTCGCACGTCGGGAACTCGCGGAAGATCGCCGGCAGCAGCTGATACGCGCTGTGCTCAAACTGCGGGTTGAAGTAGAGGAAGAAGATGCTGGCGGTGCCGGACGGGGTGCGGCCGTCCTGGTACTGGCGTGTGTGGGCCGCCTCGCTGCCGTCCACATTTACAGGCTTCAGCCGCTCCAGCGTGTCGGTGTTGTAGAAGCGAGCCAGGTACTGCTGCTCCTCGAGGGCGAGCTGCCGCACACAGGCGAGGCCCACCACGGCGTGTGTGACGGAGTCCTCTGCCACCACCACCTTGTGCTGTGCGTCCTGCCCTTGCAGCAGCTCCTCCAAGTAAAACTGCGTGGGCAGCTCGGTGATGAGCCCAGGGCCGCCGGCGACGAGCAGCGTAACGGCATCGTCGTAGTCCTCCACGCGGCCCTGCCGCATCGTCAAGGCGGGCAGCACCGACGCACGCGCGACATGGCGCACCGACGGCACTGCAATACCGCCTTTGCTGTCGGCAGAAGAAGAAGTGGCGGACGAGGGCAAGGTTGACATCCCGGGCAGGTGGTCGAGAGCGGCGAAGGCTCCACCAAGAGCCATAAAGATGTGCTCGACGCCGCTGAGGCTGCCCAGCGTCACGCGCAGCAGGTCGAGAGACATGTCCTCTGAAGAGTAGCCCGAGAAGAAGCCACCGTTGCTGCTGTGGTGGTGTTGTTCGTGGCTGGCCGGCATCACGTCGCTTGCAGGCGCGAGCAGCATGCGCAGCCACAGGCTGTTCGACAGCGTCACGCGACGTGCCTTCTCCGTGGCTGCAAAGGCCCTCATGGTGGTCTGCACGAAGTCTGGTTCGTCGACTTCGCTGCCTCGGCGGTCGCTTTTCCGGTAGCACTGGCGGTGCGGTCCGACGGGCTGTCGTCGAGGGCAAGAAAGCCCACCACCACCTCCTTCGCTGCGTGTTCCTTGTACTCGTCCCCATCCTCCTCACCCGCAGCACTTGTACACGTGTCGAAAGACTCCCGCACTGCCGTCACGCAGATCATCGCCGTCTCAATCAGCGCTGCGAAGTCGCGCTCGGTGAAGATGCCGAAGACGGACGGCGTTGGCAGCCCCTCACCGACGGCATCGCTCAGCTCCATCAGGCTGGCCAGCGCTGCCGCATCGGCGCGGCGGCTGCGGCGGTAACGCACACCCGCCAAGCTGCCCTCCCACGCCATCTATAACGAAGGAAACAGGTTTTTTCTTCGCTCGTGTGTGTTTGTGTGTGAGAGAGAGAGGTTCTGAAGGACTCTCCTCGTGTGTGTATGTGTAAGCTTAGGCCTCTTTCTTTTCTTTTTTTTACCGCTCTCCTTATCTGCTTTCCGTTGTGGAAAGTATGTGGACTGTAAACTGCACCAACGGCGACTGTTAAGAAAGCACGTTGTAGAACACAAAAAGAAGGAAGGAAGAAGAGGGGAGAGTAGTGGTGGTGCAGATTCCATATTGTTGGTGGTGTTGCTGCTGCAAAGCTGTAACGGCTATAAAGAAAGCAAGCACATCCCCTCTGAAGCTCTCGCACAGGCTTGTAATCTCTCTTTCTCTCCTCTCTTTCTGTCCTTTTTGAAGCATTGTATGAGGAGAGCTGAGGAACGCAGTAGTCCATAGTCGCACGCGTTGAGACACATGGAGGTCTGCACGTGGTTCTCAAGCGCATTCACAGCTCCCATCTATGTGCCCCCTCATAAAGAAGCACAGTAGAGGCGCAGGCGCACAGAACACCGTCGACTCTCATCCGCTCTCTCTCTCTTTTCCTGGAAGTAGCGGAGGTTTGAGGGTAATTCATCCGAAATACGGTGGGAGCGGAGTCCCGACAATTAAAAAAAAAAACCGTCAATGTGGAACCATACGGCTCGCGGTGTGAGCACACATTGCAGAAGCCACACGCACCGCAAGCCTTTTAAAGCCCAAGACAAGACAGTACGTGGCTGGCCACTAAAAAAGAGAGTAGAAGCGAAGACGTTCCCCTTCGCCTGCATCTTCACCGTCTTCCGTATTAGAGCTGCTTGGAGATGGCCTGGAGAATGTTCATGCGGAGCAGCATGTTGTCGCGCCGCGCACCGGTGACCGCACCGTCCAAGGTGCGCTGCAGACGCGCCAGCTCGGTGTTCACGAAGGTGCCGCCCTGCTCCGCCACGCGCTGCGCCGTCTTCACGTAGTACACCGTGCTCGCCGACTCCGGCAGCTTGGCCGCCGCAGCCCGCGCCGCCTCCAGCGCCGTCGCCACGCCCTTCTCGCCCTTCCCCCACGCGATGGCCGCCACCGCCTTCGACAGCGCCTCCACCACGCCAAAGTCCCACGAGAGGTCGCCGTTGGCGAGGCGGTGCGTGTTGGCGCGCTCGTTCACGAAGTTCAGGAAGTCCTCGATATCGCGGCCGCCCTTGTACTCCTCCTGCTTGGCACTCTCGCCCTTGGGGAAGAAGATGATGGTGGGGAAGCCGGTCACCTTGTACTCGGCGGCGAGGGCCTTGTTCTTGCTGTTGTCCGCGTCGATGCGGGCAATCACCACGTCCTCGTCGTTCTCGTAGATCTTCGCCAGCTGGCTGTATTTGGGCTTCAACGACTTGCAGTGGCCGCACCACGGCGCGTAGAACATGACGAGCACCGCCTTCGTCGGGTCCTTGGCGACGGCGTCAAAGTTCGCCGCTGTCAGCTCCGTCGCGTACTGCACCTCCTGCGGCAGCGTCATCTGCAGCGTGGGGATCTTCTCGGACAAGAAACGCAGGAAGTCCTCGGCGGTGCGGCCGCTCTCGTACTTGATCGGCTTCGTCGATCCTGCGGGGAAGTAGAGAATGGTGGGAAAGCCGGAGACGCCGTACTCCTTGCCGAGGTCCCGCTCCTGGGTGGCGTCCACCTTACCAATCACCAGCACGTCCTTCGCCGTCTTGCTGTTCTGGAACGCCGCGCCGAGGGCGGCGTACTCACCCGCCATGTGCTTGCAGTGGCCACACCACGGTGCGTAAAACTCGACGAGGGCGGCCTGCTTCTTGCCGACGAGCTGCTTGAAGTTTGCCTTGGTCATCTGAACAACGCCAGGCATCGCCACGCCCGGGTCCTCGTCGCTGGCTGACGCGACCACCGCAAGGAGGACGGCCGCCAGCAGCAGCGTCGACAGAAGGCGTGTCATGGCTGCCATGATGGACCACAGTGACGAGCGATACCACCGCAGATAGATGGGGAAGAAAAGAGGAGAAAGCGAGGAAATGTGGTAAGGAGAAAGGAAGAGAGAGGAACCAAAGGTTAAAGTGAGTTGTTGTGTTGCTTGTTCGTTCTAGCTGGTGTGAAAAAGTGAAAAGAGTTAGAGGAAGAGAGGGAGAGAGAAATAAGATGGGTGAAGCGAGTGTGGCTCAAAAAGGAACGTAAGAAAAAAAAGGAAAGAAAATTGGTGCTCGGTACAAGAGAGAAGCATAACTAATCTCCGTCTCGTTTGGTGGAGTAGACTTACGAAAGCAACCTGTCACTGTCCAGAACAACTGCGTCGGCAGCACCACCTTTTTTCGTTGCTGTTGCTGCCAAGCACACCGTCGACAGATCATCATCGAAGACGCGGCACACGACTAGCAAGCAGCAGTGTGAAGAAGCACAGCACAATCTACCTCTCTCTACTTTTATTAAAGCTGAAAAAGACTAGCAAAGGCAAACATGGTAAGGCAAAGCGAGCTCGTTGGACACCTTCCTCGTATTATTAATTGTCAAGAAAGCAGTCAAGGAAACCGAGAGGCAGGAACATCACCGCTGCTAAAGTTGCGTCACTTCGGCAGCGGCTTGGCAAGCTCCGTCTCCACAAATTTGACGAGTTCGTTGAAGTCACGTGTGTTGTAGAACTCAATGCCGGTGTGCGAATGCGGAGGCACCAGCAGCACCGTCGGGTAGCCCTCAATCTTGTAGCGCTTCTGAATCCGCTTGTTCTCTGGCGAGTTGACCTTCGCCACGATCAGCTTGTCCACCAGGTCGGGACGCAGCTGCACGTACTGCCCAAACTCCGCGTACAACGGGGAGAAGTCCCTGCAGTGGCCACACCATTCCGCGTAGAACTCCAGCAGCACGTAACGGTCGTGGCCTACAATGTCGTAGTAGTTCTCACTGTTCACGTCCTCCACGCCCTCCATCTCACGAGTCGGGTCGGTTGGCTCCGCAGTGCCACCACGCTTCGCCCCCAGCAGCGGTACGGCGACGAGGAGGGCGACGACGAAGACGACGAAGACGATCGTCGCATAGCGCACAGCTTTACGCACACGCAGCGTCATTATTGCTTTTTTTTTTTCTCTTGGTAGTCTTGGGATCTGGGTTTTTTTTTGTGTCGCTGCTTTCTTTTTTTTCTGCTGCTTGTTGCACAGCACGGTTGTATTTGTAGTAGGTGGTGTTGTTTGTTCTTCTCAAGCTAAGGAGAGCTAGAGTTGTTGTTTACAGGCGTTAGTGTTCATGTCAGAGGCATCCACAAGGAGTGTGGAATAGGAGAGACCGAGAAGAGACAAGAGGACGGAAATAATGAGCTATCAATTGCGTTTCATTAGGTGCACACATCGCAACGAGACGACTGCCATGGAGCGGGCCACATCTTTCGCTTTCCTTTTTATTGTATTTCTCTTGCAAGCAGTCACTAAAGCGCCATCTCGTCAAGGACCCACATCGCACGTGTCTGTGCCACATCTTGAGGTACATAGAAAGCAGGAGCAATAAAACAGAATAGCCGAATCTGCAAGACGGAGCTCAACTCACACTCGCACGATGCGGCGGCGGCTGCCGCGCACGACTCGTTGTCCCTCCCCAATCGCAGTGCCAACGTTCAATTTTCTTTTCTTTTGTTATGCGGAGTGGTTAAAAAAGACCAAAAAAAAAAAGAGAGAGCGAGCAAGAAACCACGAAGAACAACAAAGGAGCAGGCGAAAGCCTGAAGTAGCCAACACAGGAGGGCAGAAGGCACGCGGCGCTCCTTCTGCGACCCCCTCCACAACACCACAAACGCATCGCTTCACACATGTTTTCTTTTCCCCACACAGAGACAGAAAGAGAGAGAGAAAAAAAAGCGTATTTGTGAATACAAAAAGAAAGAGAGAAAGACAACACGAATAAAAGCATACTGTTCAGCACAGGAACTGGTAAAGGAGGAAAGGCAGCGAGAAAGAAAAAAAGAAGGGGAAGCACCACCCAAGAAGCATCGTCCAGATCCGCCAGCACAGCATCACCTACGTCTCAACGCACAAGCAAACTAATGAAAAAGAGAAAGAAAGAGGACAAACCACAAAAAGTCAATCATGCACAACATCGACACAAGTCCAGTGCAGCTGCCACGTCTACTTCTTGATAGCGTTGGGCTTCTCCGCGGCACCGGCCACCTTTGCCGCCAGCTTCTTCTGCCACTCCCGCGACATCTTCTGCGACTCCTTCACGTCCTCCTCAGGGAAGAGCTTCATCATCCCCATCAACCCTCCCGAGATGAGCAGCATCATGACCATCGGGTTTTTCACGATGTCCATCAGCCGCATCTGCTGACGCGGCATGTAGTACTGATGCATGCCGGAGACGGGAATGATCGCAGGGCTCTCCTCCTCCAAGCCGCTCCCTTCCACTTGCTTCACCGGGAAGTCGTTGGTGGACGTGCGGATCAGTGGCTCGTGCTTGCCCTCGCTCGTCTCCCGGTACATCACGTCGACACGCATCGTCGGAAACTCGAAATCGTGGTAGTCCACCTGCATCAGGTAGGTGCCGTAGGGGAGCTTGTAGACGATAAAAGACCCATCGCGGGCGGTGGGCACCATGATCGTGTTCTGTCCGTTTGTCAGAAGCACGCTGCCCTGCTGGATGTTGTTGAGGGGGCTTTGGCTGTCGGGGTGGCGCAGGTAGGCCCCAGGCAGACGCAGCTGGCCGTAGTAGGAGACCGTCTCCTCCGAGGCGTGGGCGGTGGCGGCGGCGAGGGAGAGGCAGGCGAGCACTGCTGCGACGGCGACGCGGGCGACCATGGCAGCAGTAGAGGAACGAGGAGCTGCCATTTTGCGTATGTGTGTGTCGGTGTAGGTGTGTGTAAAGGGCTGAAAAGGCGGTACGAGTATGTTCACAAGAAAAAAGAAAGAGAAAGCGGAATGCGAAAGTCCAAACCACTAGCTGAGATTAACAAATTTGAATGCAGGAAGAGAGAGAGAGAGAGAAGTGAGAGGAGGGAATGGTGTAAGAGGGAGAGGGCCGACGCGGAGAAGTCTTGCCGCCGCCGCGTGGAAGCAAAGCGCAGTCCGACGCCATTTTTCTTTGCCTCTCCACCGCCTCTCCAACGCTCAGCAGCAGAACATCTCAAATCAAAAAGAGAAGTGCAATTTCTCGTCTCTGCTGGCTCCGCAAGAGGCGCGACCTCCCGCCTGATAGCCGCTTATCACTGTTCAGCAAATTTGAAGCACAAGTCGTTTCCATTACCCGCCTTTCATCAAATTCCCTTCCGGTCTTGCAGTGCAGTTTAGTGGAGCAAACAGGGGAGGAAAATACACCACGCGATAAGCCATCAGCGCACAAACGAAAACACACAATGTCGGCATCTAAAGGCAACAAAAAAAAAAAAGCAAGATGGAAACAAGACAAGAGCGCAGCGTCTCCCTTGGATGTAGACGAGAGAGAGCTCTTACGCTGCAACACCACCAAAAAAAAAAACCCACACACACAAACTTCGAGAGAGGGAAACAAACAGAGAGAAGATGCATCCGCAAGCGTACAGGGAACTGCGCGAAAAGAAAAGAAAAAGTCGGAGACGCAGAGCATGAGAAAGAGGGAAAAGAAAGCAGCACTCAAAATCAGCACGTTGGAGAACACAACGAGTGACGTGTCAACACCCTGCGTGCGATTGTTGGCTAACGCATAATGACGAAAATCAAAATAATGAGAATGACAAAGAGCACCGCAATGCAGATCAGCTTGCCCTTGTCGCTCGTCGAGTCCAGCAGCTTGCCTACCTTCTTCATTGCACCGTCTAACCGCTGCTGCACACGAGTCATCCCACGATCGATGTCGTCGAGAATGTGCTCCTGCGTATTCAGCTCATCCTGGATGTTCACCGCGGTATCTTTACACGGTGGATGCCGCTGGACAGCCGGTCCAGCGTCGCGTCGTCCTGCTGCATCACGTCACGTTGCACGTCGTGCTCCTGTCGCAGAAAGTCGTTGTTCTCGCGCATTCCGCCGTCCATGCCGCCGTCGTCCTGCGCGGCCGCCATGCGACGCCGCTGCGCTGTCTGCACCTTGTCGGCGAGCTGCTGAGCCTTCATCATGTCCCGCTCCCACGCCCGGATGCGCTCCGCGCGGCTCTGCAGCTCCTCCGCCGTGATGACGAAGGACTCCGGGTGCTCCATCGCGGTGTCGAGGGCAAACCGCATGTCCTCGACCGCCTCGTTGCAGCTCGCCACCGACTCGAGCAGCTCGTTCTCCGCAATCACCGTCGGGGTCGGTGTGTCGCGGAAGCGCTGCATCTGCGTGGCAAGGTCCGTCAGCATCGCCCCTACTTGCTTCTCCATCTGCGGCCACGGGTCTTCGCGGGTGGCGCCGGCGGCGGGGACGGCGGCGACGGTGGTGGCCGGCATGGCAGGCCCCGACCCACTCAGGGCACCACCTGTGCGAGACGCAGAGCTCATGGAAGATGGAACAACGAAGGAGAGGAGAGGAGAAAATGAAAAAAAAAAGAGAAGGTGGGAGGAGGAGGAGAGGGGAAGGGCAGTAACCCAACACAACTCCTACACAAGTGGACGGCGGGAGAGAAGAAGAGACAGAGAGAGAGAGGAGACAGCTTCTGCTGAGGTGCACCTGTCAGCATTGTAAGAGAAGCGCGGTGGGAAAGATACAGAAAGGGGAGAGAGAAGAGAAGGTAGTAGGCTCCGGAAGGAGAAGAAGATATGGGCAAAAAGAAGGAGAAGCGGCCGAAGAACTCATGAGGACACCCAAGAGTGCCGTCCATCATCAACAGACGACTTTGTCAAACAATGAGTGTATCAGGTTTTACCAAAGACGTCGTGATACGTGTTAGCGCGTGGTAGTGTTATACCGTGCCGTTACGTCAGCTCATGCAGCTGTGACAAGTCAGCAACAAGAACAGCAGAAAACGGAAAAAAAAAAGAAGTGAGAAATCTCCCTCTCTCACTAAAAGAACGGAGCGCACAACGCAGCCACTAATTTTGTCTCCCTCGTCTAATCCACAACAACCACTGCGCGCTTCGTCAGCTCACCCCACCACGTGCCCGCAGAGGAAACCGTGCGGCAAGATGAGTGTTGCTGCAACTCACAAAGATGGCCGGGTTGGTCAGGCCGCGGCTGAATTGGAAGTCGCTGAGGTCGAAGTCACATCGAGTAAAGCGGACGCCGGCATCTCTCCCACGGCGGCGAAGGGGGTAATGACCACGCTCCTGCGCATCGTCCCCGGTGTCGACCGCTCTTGCTCTTCCTCCCACCTCTTCCCTGCTGTACTCCAGCCCCACCGCAGCAAGGCGAAAGGCACAGTCCTCGAAGAATACCCGACCACCACACGACACGCCCTTCATCAGACACCCGGTGAAGTCGCAGCGACGGAACACCACGTCGTGCAGCACCGACTGATAGAAGATGCAGCGGGACAGATCGCAGTCCTCGACGGTCACGTCCGACCACCGCACCTGCGAAAAGTCACAGCGCGACAAGGTGAGGTGGCGCAGGTGGCGATGGGCGACTTCGCCGCGGGTGAGCACCGCCTTCATGTCCAGCCCAGCCAGTAGTAGGGTGGCTGCTTCGGTGAGCGCAGCAGGGGCACGCAGAGGCGTGGAATCGCTCATGCCTCCTCGACGACCACCATGACCAGCAGCACCACCAGCAGTGGAGAAGCCTTTCTTGGCGCCGTTACGGTGGCCACTGATTGCGTCCATCAGCCCCAATACCTTCTGCTCAAGCGGCGCCTGCTCTGTCGTCAGCAACGCGGCGAGACCTGCTGAGCTTCCACCAGGAGGTGTAAGAGCAGAAGTGGAAGCAGGACCGCCCACCAGCCCGGCATCTCGCACAGACAACGCCTGGGGCTGCGCTGGTACTTGGGACGGCTCTGGAAGACTTCTTTTGTCTGAGGCATCCGATTCCATTGAGCTCTGTTGAGCCGCTCGTCGCGTAGGAGAGGTCGACGTGCCCTCCGTCCCCACCGCACTGTCCGCCGCAAAGTCCGGCAGCATCGACGCCATTAAGTTGTCTGGGTCCAGTGTGTCATACGCGTCCACCTCATCCGATTGCAACGGGGCCAATGCCGGTGATACCACCTCTTTGCTTGCCACTGCGCCGAGCTTGCTTTCTTCTCCTTGTGCAGTGAGTGCAGAAGGTGCGGCAAGGGCTTCATCTTCGTAAAGAGCGAGGGAGAGAGCGAGCACCGCGTCAAACATGGCGGCGTCTACTGCCGTGTCGTTGCCACCATTATTCTCTACCGGTGGTGTCGTCGTACGAGGGGCAGAGGGACGATGATGTCGTTCATTTTGGCTTTGGTAGTATTGCGGGCTGCGGCAGCATCTTCGTATCGGCGCGGAAAGGCGGGAAGTGCCTGTAGAGAGCGCAGGAGAAGCCAGCAGCCGCACCAAGGCATTCGAGCGCACTCCGCTGGCCAGACGACAGCGAAGATATGTCGTCATGCGATTCGACCGTCGTGCATATGGTAAAGCTGCTGTAGGTCGGCCGCTATCGCACCGTATTTCCACGACTCTATTTTAACAAGGCAAGAGGAAGAAAAAGGCGAAAAGAAGAAAGAAGAGGAAAAGGAGTGCGAAAGTGTGAAAACGTGTCGTGCATATGTCTTCCCCCTCACGGCTGCGATCACCGCGAGACCCAAGGAAGAAAACAAATTATCTTAAAGTGTAGTGAGAGAAGGCCCGTAGTGCCGCACGGAGAGCCCTTGTACACGTCTTTCCTTCTCGTTGCATGCGTACCCCTCTGTTCTAGAATTAAGAGAGAGCACAACTGCGTCTTGAATCGTACAAAATGGTGATCGAGCAGGAAAGTTGGCACGCATGAACACGCATGGATCTTACTTCTCAATGAGTGATAGCAGCAGCAGCAGCAGCAGCGAGTGCGTAGTTGCCTACCGCAGCTTCTCGTGTGCCCTGTTGCAGCCGCTTCGTACGCCTTTGTCCGCTTTCTCATGACCTAATTTTCTTTTTTTTTCGCATCACGACGCACATAGCCCCTATAAAGAGGAGAGAAAAAAAAAAGCCCCGTCACACACTCACAGACACGCAGCTGACTCAACAACTGAGGAGAAAAAGAAAAACAAAAAAAAAGAGGAAGATATCGACGCCGAGAATAAGAATAAGAAAAAAAGTGAGTATCCACCAGTGCTGAACGCTTGAGAAAAGGGGGAAAAAAGAAAACAAAGACATGGACTGAATCGGTGTGCCAATTGCCACATGCACGTACGCGGACACACACACGGACACGGACACACAGACGCATAAACTTGCACCCACACACACACACACAAACAAGAGAGAGAAAAAACTCTCGTTGAGGCTCTTTTTTGTTTGTTTTGAGCTGGTTTTCGTGTGTGTACGTCGAACAAAAGCTGACAGGGGAAAACATATGTATTATCGCAGTGGCAGTGTCGCTAAAAAATGCCAAAGTCTTATATATTACTCGCACACATGAACATCACCTCATTCGCATAAAAATAAAGTAAATCATGTTTACGTGTGCGCCTCCCTCTCTTGCTTTATCAGGCGAGAAAGGTGGTGACATAGCTAGATACATTGCAAGGTGAAATGAATAGAATTGAAAAACAGATGAAAAATAGTTGAAAGAAAGCAGAGTTAAAGCACCAAGTTCAATAAGGTGCACCGCAAAACCAACTTTGCTCCCAACCCTGCCGCCAGCAACCAGTGGTTTCCTTCCATTTATCCATCCTCCGTTTGCTTTGGCCGCAGGAGCACGTAACGATAGCGATGCAATTGTGGCTTAGCTCTTTGTGCTACCTTGCTCAGTGGAGGGCACTGCGACGGAAGAGAACCGAACGGTTCCAAACCACACCGACGACGACAATCACAACAAAAAAAAAGTGAGAAAATATCGAGAATACCAAAACAAAAGTGGGGGAACCGTCAACAGAAAAGACAACAGATGCACGTGTGTGTGGAAAGACACAAAGAAAACAAAAGTAAAGTAGACGCGACACTGATTGACGCAGAAAGAAGAGAGAAAGACTGAAGAGCTTTTTATTTTTCTTTTATTGCATTAAGGCTTTAGTGTGTTGGCCAGCGTGAGGTAACACACCTTCTCCGCTGCCTCCTCCACTTTCTTCTCGTCCCGCACACGCACTGAGACGTTGCCCAGCTCAAAAAAGGGGTAAAGAACAAAACAAAACACTTGAAAAAAACATAAGGAGAGACAGAATAAAGAGAGAGTGGAACGCGGAGCTTCCCCGAGCGATGTAAAAGCTTAGAAAACAAGAGGTCAGCGCTTCGGCCATTGAAGTCAAAGGCTTGTGCTGACCAGCAAGAGTGCGTGACTCTGAGAAGCTGCGTTTGGTTTTTTGTTTGTTTCTTTTGTGCATGCACACACACACACACACACACACACACACACATACAAGCACAAACACCATTTCGAGGAAACAGAATGAAGATGGATACTGAGGAGAGAGAAAGAAAAAGTAAAGGGCGTTCGTTTTCGCTCTTCTCTTTTTACGCTCAAATGGAGCCGCTGACACGTGCGCTTTCCTGCCGAAGCGGCGGACGACTTTGCGTGTCACTTACAGCCAACAATAATACTAATAAGAGGTGCGAGAACGTCGACGGAACAGGAAGCCAGGTCGCATCTTGAACTCCTCTCAGCGTCTATCCGACTGTAGGTGCCGTGAGCGAAGGAGGTAAGAGAGAAGAAGAAAGCATAAAAGAAAGAAAAAATGACCAGAAAAAAAAAGAGTGAAGCACCATTCCTTCAAGGAAAATTATAATTCAAATAACACTTAACCGTTGAGAAAGAGGGAAAAAGAAAATTTAAGAGAACAACTGCATGCCAGGCGAGAGGAGAGCAAAAAGGAAAATTCTGAGAAACGCGCCTGAGATCAAAAGAGACGGGTGAAGCACAACACAATTAAAATAAGAAAAACGAAGAAGAGAAGGATAAAGAGAACAAGAAACCAGAAAAAGACAAATACTCGTGAGAAAACTCTCATTCTCGTACCCTTTTTTTTTTCACGTTTACTTCCTGTTACTCGTTTCAATGATTTTGAATCATCTCTTTGTGTCAGAGGCGGTTTGGGGAAGCGTGAAAAACGCAATTGCAGCTCGGCACTTATCTTCTGCCTCTGCCTCAATCTCACCCGCACCATTTTTTCATTTTTTCACAATTCAATATTGATGCAAGCAGCGCTGATCACGGAAAAGTAAACACGTAAAGCACCAATGCTCGCCACCGTGAGGAGAGGACATGGGAGAACTCGGCGGTGCCCAAAATTCTTCATTCTTGTCCTCTTGATCGCACAAAAAGTATTTGTAGCATCAATAAATGAAGAAAAGCCGGCGCCACTTTCACGACGCACGTCCGCCACACGAGGGAAAAAAGGGTCAGCCGCAAGAGACGGAGATGTCACCTACCGAACTGCGCCACCTTGTGCGGGCATGTTGAAGTCGAGCTGCTAGAGCGGTGCTAGCGGAGCATCGGCTTTGCATCACATCACCAGACACTTAAAGGGAAACAAAAGAAGAAACGTTTAACAAAATAAAAAGGTAAGTGAAAAAACTTGCTGCGTGTGCAGAAGCAGGCAAGGTGTCACAACACCTCTTGCAGCTAGTCTTCTCCTCACGAAGGTACTTATTCTTTCTCTTTCCTTTCCGTTACCTGTCCTGCTGCACTTCAGGAGTGTACAACCGGTCATTTTTTTTTAATGTAGGTTACTTTATTTACTACCATCACACACGAAGAGGAAGACTCGTGGTACAGTCCGAGTATTAATGCGCGCTCTGTTGTTTTATGTTCATTCATTTCTCCGGTTTTATTATTATCTTTTTCTTCTTTATCTCGCTTCTCTTGGCTCTTACGCACACAGCAAAACAGGTGGCAGGAGCCCAGAAAGGAAAAAAAGAAGAAAAAAGTAAAAAAAGTTCCGCTCAACTACAAAACACAACAGGCCAGGTAACAGGCAAATAGAGGCTAAAAGAGGGAGAAGATCTGCGAGAGGGGGAGGCAGCGACGTGTTTACGAGTGCCCGCCTATGTGGGTGTGGGGTGTCCGTGTGTCTATCCACGCGTGTGCAGGTTCATAACATTCGCTTGGACCGCCGCAACTCTCCCCTCTCCACTCTTCAAACCCGCAAAAAAAAAAATGCAAGAATCCAAACACAAAGAGAAGTGGAAAAGAGAAAGCAGAAGAGGTAGAAAAGAAGCAAAAGAAAGAAAGAGGAGACATCATCAGAGGATCACGTGCGTGTGACACAGGAAGGGAGGAAAGAGGGAAAGAAGGCCGAGAGGAGAAATAAAGGGGGGGTGGAAGAAAAAGGGCGTAAAAAAGAGAAGCAGCTGCAGTTGAGGGAGAACGTGAGAAAGGTAATAAAGAAAAAAAACGGGTGAACGAGGAATAAAAGGATCGCAACTAAGTCATTCCGCGAAGGTGGAAGAAGAGAGGAAGAAAAGAGAGAAAGAGAGAGAGATACGGCATCGACAAAAAACACAAAAGAGATAGGAAGGGCATCGACGGAAAGTAAATGGAAAAGAAACCAGCAACAGGAGTACAGAAGAAAAAAAAGGAAGAACGGAAAAAATGAAGCATCACTTCGTAGTGAGGTGTGAAGGCGTCTCTTATCGATGACAAAGCCCGGTGCACCACCAGAGAGGAAGGCAAAGAACATCCACAACATCAACAGAGAAATTATAGAAAGCAGGTCAAAACGCCTTAAGAGCCTAAAAACAAGAGAAAGTAAAAAGAGACCAAACAAACAAGCACACAACAAAATAAAACAAGAAAGTAAGCAGTGGTTTTTTTTTAATGGAAAGTGAAAATATAATAAAAACGTATCTTGTCTCCGTCGTTTCGAATAGGAGTGAAGGCAAAGAAAACCTATGGATAAGAAGCGAGAGAGAGCAAAAAAAGAGCAACAGAGAGAAGGGAAAAAAGCGTCGTCAATCCACCCTCCCCAGGTGAAGCTGCACAGTACCGGGTAAGAAACACACCAGTGAAAGGCAACGGGAGGAGGAGGAAGGCGTACATCGCACATACACACACACACACACACGTACACAAGCACATACACGTACACAAGCACATACAGGAGAGAAAAAGGGAGCGCTGAAGCAGAGAGAGACCAACGCCGCACCAGCATAGATATAGAAGTTTCGACTTAAGCAAAAAAAAAAAGAAAAAACATGGGGGACATAGAACGAAAATGCCACTGCAGGTTTTTTTGAAAAAGATAAAGAGAAATAATAAAGTCAGTAGAAAGAGGAAAAATAAAAGAGCGTCACTCTCTGTTCGTCCATTTGTTCTTTGTTTGTTTTTCCCCCCCCCTATGCGTCGTGGCCTCCGTTGCCTCTCAATTGGCCAACGGAAAAAGAAAAGAAGGAGGGGAAAAAAGGCGCGTCTTTCCTCAAGGTGTTCGTGTCTCTTCTCATGTTGTCGTCAAGGATTCGGCTTTTTGCAGCGCTCGGACTGCAGCACTAGAAATCGAAAAAAGCAAAAGCAAAAGTCACTAAAATAGGAGGAAAGAAGTGAAGACGTATAGACTGAGAGAGACGGAATAATCGGCAATCCACGTCAGCGCCGCGTCGCGCCACGCGTTCCACCACCACTCTCTTATTCAGAAGGAGGAATCAATGCGGGCGACGCGGCGCCGCTGCGCAGAGAGGCAGAGAGAGTGCGAGAGCGAAGACGTCCAGCCGCCAAAAAAAAAAAAAAGAGAAAAAGGGGGAAGGAAACCAAAAAGAGACCGAGAGCGAGAAAACGTGGGGGAAAAACACGGAACGGTGGCTCGCACTGCAGAGGCTGTCAAGCAACAACGAAGGTTTTCGTCAACTACGGGGTGAGAGCAAAGAAAACAATAATCAAAAGTGAAACGAGGCAAAGAGCGGAAAAAGAAATGTGACAAATCGGGCCAACAAAGAAAATTTTACACACAAAAACAAAAACTCACTCATTGCGGACGAGCTGGATGCTGCTCCGAAGCTTTGTCATGCGCACCGAGCTGAGCGGCATCAGCTCGCCATCCGACATGGAGATGCCAGAGTCGACCTTGATGTCGAGCGCGCGTGCCTTAACGTAATTCACGAAGTCCTGCTCCACATGCCTACCCGCCTCGAGCCCCATGAAGAACTTCAGCATCTCCATCCGCCCTCCCTTGCCGGTGCAGGGGTCAATGCGGGAGTAGACGACATCGATGGCGCCGTCGGACATGTGGGAGAGGGGGGCCATCAGCATGTCCTGCGCGACGTCCCGCACGTTGCACAGAAGCGCGATGCAGAACTCGCCACGGATCGTGACCCACGGCAGGTTGTTGTCCGCGAAGTCCACCGCGTCCTCGTCGAGGAGCTCGGCGTCGGTGTAGGCGGCAAGCGTGGCCGCTGCGCTGCAGCCACCATGCACGCCCATGCTGTCCCTCCCCGTCTTGGGGGTCTTGCCGGTGTGCTTCTCCGCCGTGTTGGTCGACGAGGCCAGCGAGCCCTGTCCGCAGTGCGTCGCCGTGTACTCTTGGCAGTGAGGGCAGTCCTCCCGCATCGTGCAGGGCGGCAAGTCGTTGGTGCTGGGCATCTTCTGCCGCGAGTGCACCTTCTCCAGGGTGAGTCCCGTCTTGCTCTGCCACGGCAGGTAGCGCAGCACACCGTTGTAGCGCTGCAGACCCAGCAGCATCATGTAGCCGCCGTAGACGTGGAAGCGGGCGTTGCCCATCCACCGCAGCGGCTCGGAGCCGTGGTCGATGTCGTTGGCCGTGCCAAAGGAGAGCGACATGAAGGCGACGCGGCTGTCAAAGTGCGGCATCTTCAGCGCGTGGCTCACCTCGTCGGTGTACACGTTGGAGCCGTCCTTGAGGAAGGGCGGGGTGGGGTCGGCGGCACTCACCGCACCGGCCACGTGCACCATGCCATGCTCCTGCCGCTGCTGCTGCTGCAACGCGTGCTGCTGCTTGCGCACCTCGGCCTGCTGCGCCGCGCGCTCCTGCAGCTCGGCCTTGTTGTCGCTGCAGTACTTGGCAAAGCTCTGCTTGGCCGCCGTCATTTTCTTGAGCGAGAACTTGCTGCGCTGCCACTCCATAAGCTCCTTGTTGGGGGTGAAGTTCATGTGGAGAAGGTCCATGTGCACCGTGCACAGGTGCACCAGCGCCATGGCCGACTCGGCAACAGACAACACATCGAGGCTCTTGGCCATACCACAGGCGCTGCCCGTAGGGACGGTGGCCACGAAAGGCATCAAGGCGTCCCACCCCTCCTCGACCAGGCGACGGGCCAGCTGCCGCGCCGCCACCGCCGTCGTGTCCATCGGCGTGCTGTTGCGGTCCCGCTTGTTCTCGTCGACCAGCGGGTGGATGTTCGGCGCTTCTCTGGCGGGGGAGGATGTGGCACGTGCGCGGTGTGCATCGGGGGTGTGCGGCGACTTCGTGGGCACGGCGGTGGTGGAGGTGCCGTCGGAGAGGGTGGCGAGGACCTGTGGCTCGAGGCCGAAGGCGCTGCTGCTGCCCTCGTCGCCCAGCCGCTGCGACGTGTTGTCCTCGGTGAAGCCGCGGCCGGTGACGTCGGTCGTGACGCTACGCAGCCACCGCACGAGAGCCAGCTTGCGGCGATGCACGCCGTTCACCACCTCGTTGATCATGCCATCGCCGCCGACGGCCACCACGACCGTGCCGGCGTCGAGCGGGTTGCGCAGGTTGGCCACGTAGTCCTCGCAGTCGTGGGCACGCTGGGTGATGTAGGTCTGGTAGGTGTGGCGGCTGAAGTGCAGCAGGGGGCGGACGTGCTTGTCAAAGATGTGCTCGCCCCTCCCCTTGCCAGACTTGGGGCTGATGAAGATCAGGATGTGCTTCGGCCCATGGTGGTAGACGCGCTGCACCACCGCCGTCGCCACCGCCTGGACGTGCTCGGCAGGCCCGTGCGAGACGAACTCGAGTGTGTGGATCGAGGGCCGCTCGCGGTTGCGCTGCCGCATGTAGTGGATCGAGTAGCGAATCTGCACCTGCCCCGTCGCCAACGGAGAGGTGGCGTTGTGGCTGACAGCCGAGGGCGACGTCAGCGAGTGCTGCGGCCACAAGAGGCTGCCGTAGTAGTTGGCGCCGGAGGCCGACGCCTCCGTGTTCACACGCGAGTGCGCAAAGACAAGTGGATCGCCCTCCTCGGCGGTGTTGCCGGTCGTCGCGGCGCAGAGGAGACCGGCGCCGCCGCTGCTCTCGGCGAAGACCAGCTTGATCGCCTCGTCGTTTGTCTGCCGCATCCGCTGCCGCTCCTCCCGCTCCGCAGCCGTCTCCACGTTGATGATCATGTGGACAGGGATGTTCAGCACCGTGCGGGTCTTGCCCGAGGCCGACGCGCGGGTGATGCGGAGGGAGTCTTTGGTGGCGGAGTAGGTGAGGGTGCAGAGGTGTCCCTTGGCGTGCACGCTGGCCACCATGTCCGCCGTGTTCTTCGCCGCCGTCGTGGCGTGCAGCGGAGGCGGGAGGGGGCCGCGACGCGTGGCGCGGAAGGACGGCGCGGGCGTCCCCTCCTCCAGCGTTTTGCGTGCGCCGGACATCTGCAGAGGGGAGAAGTTGCTGGTGTCCGCGCGGGCCGTGTCCGTTGCGTTGCTCTGGAGGACGCTGGAGGGCTCCGCCTCGGCGACGGGCTCAATGTTCAGCGTCGGCTCGGCAACGTGCAGAGAGGCGGAGGAGACGCCGCAGGTCTCCAGGGCGGGCGAGGACACCTCACCGCTCGACAGCGGCGGGGGAGCCGTGTCATCGCGCTCGATCGGAAAGACGCTCGACACACACACCTCCGGCTGCTGCTGCTGCTGCTGCTTCAGCTTGGAGTTGCCGCGCGCCTTCTTGTTGTGGCGGTGGTGGCGGTGACGTTTGTGCGCCTCGGCCGAATCCTGGCGCGACGACGACGCCGCAGCGGTTGCGCCGTGTGACGGCATACCGCGGAGAAAAATAAAAAGAGAAAGGAGAAGGAAGAGAGATGGCGCCGGTGAAGAGACGACGGGGCGATCGGCTCCTCGACCTCTAGTCAATTCGCTTTGAATGCTTGTGTTGTTTCGTCTAAACTTTACCTACTTGATCCTTAGGTATAAAGAGACAGTCGGAATAGTAGCAGAAGAAAAGGAGGCAAGACGAAGAGGGTAAAGAACACAAAAAGAAAAACAACCAAGAAGAGGATGCAGCTATGAACAACAGAACAAGAGAAGAATGGTGAAGGAGAGCGAAGCGGGGAAGCTCAATAAAGGCCTCGAAGCCGCTTCCGCTCGTCTTCAGTAGAAAGAAAGGAAAAATAAATAAAAAAAACCAATGCAAATAATTTAAAAAAACGCGTGTGGCGTACGGGGAAAACCAAAAAAAAGTGCAGCGGCGGGCTAAACTTTTAGAGAGAAAAAAACCCTGGCTGAAACAACAACAAAAACGAAACACAGCAGCTACCAGCTTGTCGAAAGCTGGCGGGAGCAAAAAAAAAATTGAGGGAGTTCTGGACACTACACAGGCTGACCAAAGACAGGCAAAGGCAAATAAAGGAAGAAGAGGAGGAGGTTTTCTCGGATGTATCAGAGGAAAGGACAAATATGCAACGTGCTTGAAACACAATTGCGTGCTTGTGTGGGTGTGCGGAATTGCTGTAGGTGCTATTGTTGTTGTTGTTGTTTTTTCCCGTGAACGAGTGGGTGGTAAAGAAACAAAACACGTGAGCTGATAGCGGAAGCATGACGAGGCAAGATAGAAGACAGAGAAAGAGGGAGAGGGAGAGAGAGTAAGGGGAGCAGATGGAGAAATGTAAACGACGGCGACGTGTAGAGAATCATGAAGTGGTCCGATTTCGGCAGAAGACAGGTCGCACCGCCTATAAATCGGTTTTTTTTTTCTTTTTTGCGTCCGTTTCGCGTCCTCTCGATGCTTCTGCCGCAGTGCTGTCTTTCTCTACTGCTCAGAGATCACTTTCCATAAACTGCAGTTCGTGTGCCTTAACAAAATTGTAGTGAGCAAGTACTCCAAGGAAAAAAAAATTACAAAAAGAGAAAAGAGAAAAGCAAAGCAGAAGCTGATAATAAGTAGTGAACATCGCCTAGAGAGAACATCCAAAAAAAAAAGAAAAAAATTGGCGCTGCCGTCTGGAGCAGCCGGAAGGAAAAAGAAAACGGTATTCTTTTTCTTTTGGCGCTCGACAAGGGAAGAAGAGGTTGAAGAAGATCACCTCCACTGTAGTGTACATCGATCAGGGGACACCTGCGGACAACATCACCCAAAGACAAAACGTAGACACACACACACACGCAGGATCGCCGCGGGGGCGATCACTCCTGCTGACGCACGAGCTGCTCCACGGTGGACAGCTGGGCTTGCAGCTCGTAACACGAGGGCATGTGCTCACGGATCGTGCTCACAATCACCCGCAATCGCAACAACTCGTCCGTCGGCGTCGACATCTGCAGCGACGACGAAGACGTCGGTATCGACGCGGTGCGGGCAAGCGGCAGCGAGGACAGGCTGTCCTCCGAACATGGCGCTACTACTGCCGCTGCTGGTGGTGCACGACGACGGCGATGCAACACAAGCAACTTCCACGACAGCAGCAGCCGCAGTGTCTCGAAGCAGCGCAGCAGCACCACCTCTGGCCGGCCACGGTGCGCCGTCAGCGAGCTCTTGGGGTCCATGGCCGCCTCGCTGATGTCCAGCAAGGACCGCATAAAGCAGCTGTCCGTGTCGGCCATCACTACCTGACAGAGAAAGAAAAAGCTGATGCGGTGCGAGTCGAGAACAGCGGTGTGGAGGGCGGGCGGGGCAGTCCGAGCCGCACCGAGCACCCCACCACTCCCACATGCAGTGCCCAATGGGCGATCAGTCGGGCTCACAAAGGAAGCGGGATAGCCAGGCGGGGCGAGGCGGGGCGGCTCCGGCACGCTCACCATCTGATGCACGCGATGGCCTTCCGGTGCGTGTGGGTTGCACTCGCCGTCGAGGTCGGCGAAGCAGCACACCAAGACGCAAAAGACGTGAACAAGGCCCTCGACAAGGAACAAGTTGCCCGTGTAGTCGTGCAAGAGCTGCAGCAACAGTGCTAGGAGGTCCTCACGGAGAAAGAGGGTCGTCCGCTTTGGGTCTGGCGCTAGTAGGTTTGCCATGAGATCACACGTCCACCGCACCAGACGGTTGTGCTGGAGGTGGCGCACGGCGGACTTGCGCTGCACGGCGCCGTGCACACGCAGGACATTCACCAGCAGCTGCGGGCCACGGCTGCGCACAATGGCCTCCGCACACCGCGCCGCTGAGGGCTGCGAGGCGTCAGTGGCGCTTGTCAGAAGATGGGTGCCCCACTGCAGCACCGTTGGCTGATGCACGTACTCCTTCATCACCTCCATCGTCGTCGCGACGCCGTCAAGGTGCAGAAACATGGTGAGGTTGCGCTCGTAAATGCAGATGCGGCACATCGCAGACAGCGCACCAGACACGATCGCCTCGTCCTGCGGGTAGCCGTCGATCGTCTCCAGAATGGCGCCTACACCTCCAATTGCGGACATCTGGTCGAGCTCGTTGCCGTAGTTTAATTGAGACAAATTCTCCAGGGCCAGCTTGAGCAGCTGTCGGCTGTACGGAAAGGCGTAGAGGATGTGCGAGACGCTGTCGAAACCGGCGTAGAACTCCTTGAAGACCGCCTCGTAGCCTGGCACCTGCTGCGACAGCGGCTTCGAAGTCGACGGCGCGGCAGACGCTGGGGCTGCTGGCGAGACTGCGACTGGCGAGCCGCTCGTGATAGCGGCTGCAGCGCTCGTCCGTGGCGTCGTCGCTGCCGTCTCGGGCATCGACGCGAGACGCGACGGCACAGTGCTCCGCTTGAAGGAGGCGCGGGGCGAGAAGCCGCCGCTGAGCCGCTGCTGCTGCATGTCCCCTAACCGTGTCTGCGGCTCTCGCTTCTTGACGCTCACCTCCGAAATAGGGGAGCGGCACATGCCCAGCAGATCCGACTCAAACAGATTGCGCACGATCGACCGCATGAGGAGACAAATGCTGTAGCCACGGCGCTCGTGCTGGATGCCGATGAAGTCACCAGCGGAGTTGAAGACGGGGCCGCCGCTGCACTCATCCTCACTGGCGCTCGCCAACTTGTACTCGCAGTAGTCCGGGTGCACAGCCGAGACGTGCTGCACGCGGTAGCAGCGGCGGCCATTGTTCACGTGCGTGATCATCAGGTGTGCGTCACCCACTCTGATGTCCGGTATGGTGGAGAGGAGCAGCGGGACGGGGAGAGGCTGCACGAGCAACAAGTTCGGCGCGCTCGACGCCCCGGCAGCACCGCCGCTCCGGCTGGCACTCGTAGGCGCCGTGCCCACGTCGGACGGCGAGCCAGAGCGGCGCCGCGCCGCCACCGGCGTGGTCTCGCCCACATGCGATGCGGAGTCCGGTGGCGTGCTGCGCGGTTCTCGGCCCGACGCAGAAAAGCGCAGCGGGGAGGCTCGACGGCTCCCTCCCGCCTCAGAGCCGCTGGCACGGCGGCGGCGCAGGGGTGACGTCGGCCGCGATGACACCGCACTCGCCGTCGCCTCGGGCGGCTCGGGGAAGATGTCGCAGAAGGTGAGCGTGAAGCCGACGTCCTCTGCGCTGTCTTCATCGGAGCCGTCCTGGTAGCGGTACAGCAGGTAGTCCGGCTCATCCTGGTAGGAATTGCTGGGCTTGTGGCTGCCGCCGCCCCGTGTCACGTTGTTCTCTTCGCCGCTGCTGTTGGAGCCGCTGCTGCCACGCCGGCGTCGCGCCGTGCCGCGGCGGTACTTCGCGCTGTGCTCGTTCGACTCCGCCGAGGACGTGACGAAGCCGTAGGCGCCACGCAGCGGCACCCGCATCGGCCTCGGGTCGTGGCCGAGCACCGCCGCTGTCATCATTCCTAGCTGGTCGAGAAAGGTGACAGTTGCCTCCTCGGCTTCCTCGGGGATGCACAGAACGTGCGAGGTGGTGAGGAGGACGCCGAGCGGCGGCTGGCGTACATCGCGGCCGCGGCGGGTGTCGCCGTCATCGCCGTTGCTGTTGGTGGTGTGGCGGCCATTCTGCTCGAACGAGTTAAACGAGCCGGCGGCGCCACTGCGGAAGCTGTCGTGTCCTGTGCGGGGATGAAAGCGCAGCGGGGCACCTGTTGCCCCATCCGACGGCGACGCAGAGGACCAAGAAGGAGCGTTTGGAGGAGCACTACCAGTGTAGTTGTTCGCGTTGCTGCCACGACCACTCGCGCCGACGCGCGAGGTGTGCCCCTCCACTGCCGAGTCGATGAGCTGTCCCTGGCTGTCCATGACGGCGATCAGGATGGCGCTGCCGCGGCCACCGCTGACACGGCCGACGGCGTGGCTGAACTGGGCTACCTTGTCGACAGCCGACCAGCCTTCCACCGAGGTGTCGTAGCGGCCCATCGATTTGCGCTGCAGTGGCATGATGAAGGAACGAGAATGGAGGGGGCTTGCGGTACTCCCGATCGTGGTGATGCCGTACCTATGAGAGAGAGGGAAGGGGTGAGAGAGAGAAAAGAGGTAAAGCAGTGAAAGTGTGCAGAGCATTGCTTGCAGAGGAAGTAGATGTTGCCTTACGTACAGCTTCTATGGGCTCCAGAGCCCTTTCGTCGTAGGAAGCAGTTTCTTTCTCTTTTTTTCTCCTATGACGTCACCTCCAAAGTCACCAAAAGAAAAGAGGCACTGCCACGCACGTGAAGCAAAGGCGCAACAGCCTGTCTCTGTATAAGGCTCTCTGTTTGTTCAAGTTTCCACAGCATACACAACATACACACACAAACACAAACGCCTTTCATTCTCAAACGCAGCATTTCTTCGTTTTTCTTTCTCTTCTTCCTTCCCGATGAGAAGAGCTGATGGAGGTCAGCAAGTAGTCGCAGCACCAACGTAAATATAAAAATATAATAATAATAATAACAGAGGTAGCGCAGAGCAAAGGATAAAAACATGAAAAAAGAAAGAACACAAACGGACGCATCTGCGCCGGAGTGGTGTTCTCGAAAGAGCGGAAGAAGAGCGAAGGGCAGAGAGAAGCCAAAAAAGAAGAGAAGTGGGTTTTTGACATACATCGATTCTTTTTGTTATTGTTGATGTTGCTGTTCGCCTTGTTTTCCCTCCGTAGCCGGAGCAATCAAAACGAAACAAAAGAAAAACCAAGAGGAGACATCGCCGACCTGACGTTGAGAAACAGCAAGCACGGCAGCGCCGCCCTCAAATAGTAAACAAATTCTTCTGGGAGTCAATAGAGGAAACAAACAAGACAACGTTCTGAGAAAGTAAAAACAAAAATGAGCAGTTTTCGTTCCCTCTCTTCTTCGACTATTCCCGCTGACGCCTCAGAAAAGGTAGGAGAGAGTCAGCGCATCTTTGGCTGAGGTGATCTTGCTGCAATACGGGCAGCATACCACCGTCATCGCAGCTGCCGCAGCAGCGCGCGTTGAGCGACGGGCGTTGCCACGCAGATCGAGGAACGTCTTGTGCGCAATCACGTGGCCACAGTCCAGCAGCGTCGGCGTGTTCAGCCAACGCGCTTGGTTCGGGTCAGGTGACGGGACCAAGTTGCGCGTCACAGGCACAGATTCAATTGGCAGCGAGGCCACCTGCAGGGCACGGCGTGCAGATTCGGTGAGCACCTCCACCGCCGACATCTCATCATCCTCCTCCTCGTCGTGCATATCTGTATCCCCGTTGCTGCCACCGCGCGAAGCAGCAGCCGCAGCGGCGGAGAAGTCGCCGTAGAGAGTGGTGGGGATCTGCGTCATGATGCGCGGCACCGCCACCCGCTCCGGCTGCGCCATCATCTGCCGCAGAAAGAAGTTCGAGAAGTAGTAGAGCGGTGGGTCCACCCGCTGTGGCCCTCCTGTGTTTGGTGACGGTGAGGCAACGCCGCCGGTGCGTGCAGTGGCGCTGGGGACGGGAGACGGCGGTGTAGCGTCGTTGCGGCGCACCGATGGCCCGGGCGTCGGTCGGCCACCACCAACCGGCCGTGTTGGCATCACCCGCTCCAGCCCACTGCGCAGGGCACGAATCGTCGCCGGGAAGGCCAGCGGAGCGCTACCGGGCAGCAGAGAGGGTGACCCCCGCGTCGCCGAGGTGCCGCCACCGTTGTTGTTACTGCTCTGGCTGATCGGACTGCTGGCGCCACCACCGCCGCCGGCGTGGGAGAGCTGCAGCTCGTGTGGCGGCAGTGGCGCACGCAGCAGGAGCGCTCCGCAGACCAAAGGGTCGAGGCAGCGCCGTCGTGTCACCGGGCAGAAACACATGGTGGACTGAAAGACGGGCTGCCATCGGCACTGCAGCGTCGCCCGCGCCTCTTCGTTGCTGTCGTCTGACGACGGTGGCATCGCAAAGGCGGCAGGGGCGGTGCCAAAGTAACGCCGCCGCGACACCCCCTCCTTTGTCAATGCACGCTCCACTGGCGCCTGCGCTGCTGCGGATGACGCCGCGTTTTCCTCGGCGGCGCGGATCAGCGCCAAATTCGACGTGGCCGCGGCCATCCGCCCATCCTCCTCTGCCAAGATAGCCGACGTGTGTGGGACGTCCAGCGTGAGGCCGTTGTGCTGCGGCGGCGGTGGGGGCTGACTCTGCTGGGCGGCCTTGGCGGTGGGCGAGGAGCCGCCGTTGTTGTTTGTGTCCTCGTTGTCCTCGCTGTGTCGGCTGCCACGCCCGCCAACGGCACGTAGCCGCTCTGCCCCGCTCGTCAAGTAGCGCACAAAGCCTTCGATGATGACGTGCCGCGGCTCGCTGGTTGTGGAAGCAGAGCGATTCGTGGCGCGGCTGGCGTTGTTGCCGCCCTGCGCGTTGGAAGCGACATCGCTGTCATCTTGCTGCGGCTGCTCCTCCTCGTCGCTGTTGTTGTCATTGTTGGTCGCACTGGACCCGCCTCGTGCTGATGTCCTGCTGTGCGGGGACAGCTGCTGCTGCTGCTGCTGCTCCGCATCTCGCATGCTCCACTGCACCCCAGCCGCGCTGCGCAGCGCTGGCGAGGAGGAGAGCGTGCCCGGCGGCAGGGCAAAGCTGTCCATCGTCTCTCCTTCCTCGACACCACCACCGCCACCACTGGATGCTGTGGTCCTGCCAGAGCGGCGCTGTGCTACAACCGGGTGTGGCGGCGGCCGCGTACTCGATGTGGGGGACAGCATCTGCTGCTGCTGCAAGATCTGCTGCTGCTGCTGCTGCTGGAGGCGCAGTCGCTGCTGCTGTTGCTGCCGCAGTGCCCGCGCACGCGCCACAACGTCGCTGAGGTGGACCTCGTGGAACACATTGTGCAGGAGGTGGCGCGCCTCAAGGCGGTCGAAGGAGCGGATGAGATGCGTGCTGACGGGGCTCACGAAGCGCTCCAGACTGTTGGCCAGCGGCAGGCGCTGTCCTGCGATGCCGAGGTCAGCCGCAACCGAGGCTGCGCGGCCACCGTGGCGGACGTGGTGAAGAAGAAGCTCACCACCCGTGCTGGCAGCGGTCACGGCACCAGCGCCGACGGCCGCGGCGTCAGAGAAGAGCTGGAGCCAGAGGACGTACAGGGCATTCAGCTTGCGTGCCTCCTCCAGCAGCTCGGTGGTGACGGCTTCGAGATAGACCCACACCGGCAGTGGGAGAGGGGTGTGCGGCGGTGCTGACGGAGACGCCATCGCAGCCACCTCCTGACCAGCACTACCAGCCTGACCACCAAAGCTGACACTCCGCCACGCCAGGAGGTACGGTGCCACCGATACGATGTAGCGCTCCAGCTGGCGCTGCTGCTCGCCACTCACCTCCTCGCTGTGTGCGACCTCTTCACCTTCGCTTTGCGCCGACGTGGGCGGGCACGCTGAGGGGCCAGGCGCACCTGGTGAGCTCATGCTGCGGAGTGCACCACGCGCCAACAAAGGCCCGTACCCGAGCACGCTCACCGGGTGCTGGCTGGAGAGCAGCAACGGCGGAGGAGGGGCCGCCATCTTGGCTGGGTGAGCGCCACTACCCGTTACTGAGGCGTGTGTGGGCACGCCTGTGCTGCCGTCACGGCGGTAGTCTTGCGCGGCAGCATCGTGCAACTGCCGCTCCTGCCGCACCCGCCCTTGCATGCCGCGGCTCTGCTGTGTCGAAAGGAGAAGGCGAGTGGCGGCCGCGAGCGCCTGCGGCAGTGAAGGGACTCCACCTCCCTCGTTGTGAATGACCCCTGATGCCGACGTGGGCCACTCCGAGGGCGTTGCGGTTGCTGCGTCATTAAAGAGGCGGGAGAGGCCCTGCAGGGTGGCCACGAGGGCCAGGTCGGTCTGCAGCAGGGAACAGAGGGCCCGCAGCTCCTGCGCGGCTGCCTGGTAGTTCGCCGCTGGCAGCACGGTCTGCTGCGCTACTGCGGTGGCGGCTTCAGAGTCGCTGGGCGTGGCGCGAAGTGGCGACCCTCCGTTAATCAGCCCTCGCTGGTACGCGTAGCGCTCTCGCAAGAAGGCCTCGCGGTGTGCCTGCGACGTCAGCCCGTGCAGCCGCCGCGCACGCCGTGCCCGCGCAGCTGGGCCTTCCACCAACGTGGTCGCAGGAGGAAGAGCAGCGAAAACGTTTGGTGCAGATGCCCGCCTTCTCGTCGTTGCTGCTGCTGCTGCTGCTGGGTGTGTGCTGTGAAGAGGCGCGTCGCCCCGCTCTAGCCAAAAGTCACCAAAGGCAGTGGCATGCGTCACCGCCTCTTGGATCACCTGCTGTGAAGGTGCACTGGACGGGTTCGCCGTGCTAAAGGTGGGGACACCGGTTTCCGCCGTGTGAGTGTTGCCGCTGAGGCTTCCCACACTCGGTGCCTCCGCCTCCTGCGGCTGCAGCGTGTGCGACGGCGACGCCGAACCACCAGTCGTGTGAGAGGTGGTGCCGCGTGCCCACATCCCAGACTGCGCGGCCGCGTGGGGCTCGTGATCCTCCGCCTCCTCAGCAGAGGTGAACAGTTCATCAGCGATGGAGAAATCGCTCGCGCTGGCGTCTGTGGCGGTGTCGGACGATGCAGCCGCGACTGAGGCCGTCGAGGAGGTCGCCGTGGAGCGCCGCGAGCCGTTGTGGTTCGAGACGCGCTCCTTTGTGGCCGACGTCGTCGTCGTGGCGGAGCGCCGCGCTGCCCGCCCGCCGCGTCGCGCCGCCACCGTCGCCCCCGCCTCCTCGTCACTCCCTTCATGCTCCCCTCCGGTATCGCTGGAGGGGACCGAGGCCATGTCCTCGAGGCAGCGGCAGAAGTCTTTGATCTGCGCGAGCCACGCCGCCGTCGCGGGGAGCGGTGCGGACGGAGAAAGAGCGGAGGAAGGACAAGAAGACGTATTGGGTGGCGACGACGAGGACGCGGCTCTGCCGTGACGCACCATCTCCCGCACCTCCCGCAGCACCGCTGCGAAGCCAGCAGTAGACGCTCCTTGCGACTCTGCCTGCTCCTTCGAGCCTTTACCCGCCGAAAGACGTTCCCCACCGTCCCCGTTCGCGTCGCCTTCGTCCACGGCAACGCAGCCACGCAACTCACGCTTCATCGCGTCTGTCAGCGGCACCCCATCGGAGCGCAGCTGCGCCAACACCAGCGCATCCACCGACTCCACAATGGTGGGCCGCCCGCGGCGCTGATGCTGCTCGGGTGTGCTGCGATGCGCTGCGTGCCCGTTGCAGCTGCGCTTTCGCTTTCCTTGTGAGCCGGTAGACGTGCCGCCTGCGGCGCCGCTGCGGAGAAAGCGACCGGCAGCCCGTGCAGATGCGGACAGACGTCGTTGGCGGCCCTCCTCCTCTACTGACACGTGCTGCTGCCGCTGCTGCTGTGCTCCTCGCTGGAGCGATCAGGACTGCTGTTGCGGCTGGCAGACGCGTCGCTGCCGCGATGCTGCGGTGACGGCGGGGTTGCCTGCAGCATCGACATGTCGTAGGGAGACTCCTCAGTGAGTCGGCGCAGAAAGTCGTCGGCGCGCGTGTGCGGGCGTTGGTGGCGGTGCTGCGCTGCCGTGGAGGCGGCACGATCCTTGTCAACATCGCGACCGCTTGTACGATTGCCAGAGCCGCCGCCACGCTCCTGTCGTGAGGCGGTGGTCGCTGGCGTGTGAAAGTCATCCTCGCCCTCCTCGTTTCCATTTCTCCTCTGGTGCTGCTGCTCGTCGTCGCTGTCGCTCCATTGCATCGGCTCCGCAGCGCTGTTGCTGCGGCGGTGGTGCTTCTGCTTCCCCTGCGGTGGCGGGGCGAGGAGACGCACGTTGCGCCGTCGCGGGCGTGGCGGCCACTCGATGCAATTTGCCAAGTAGCGCTTCACACTCGCCGTGCACGCCGATGCGGGCAGCGTGGCGGCAGATGCGTCGCCGCCGACTGGCCGGAGGAGATGACTGAGAGGGGGAGAGGCGGGGGAGACGGCGCTGCCTAGCACGCGTGGTGCTGCCTGGGCAGCTACTGCAGGACCGCCGCCACCCGACACAGCGCCTGCTGAGCCACGCGCAGGAGAGGTGGTGGAGGATGCCACCGACCCTTGGCTGCGCACCGAGTCACCGAGGCCACTCACGCTGCGGCGGCCTGCGGTCGCACCAATCGCCTGCAGCTGTGGACTCGTTCCTGGCGTCACAACAGAGGACCGCGGCGCAGACGCACGCTCCGCCACGAAAGCGGTCGCCGGCAGGGCGGTGTGCGCGTTGACGGGGGTGCGGGCAGCCCGCGGTGCGCTCGTCAGCGTCGTGGACGACGGCGACACCTGCGGTGTGCGGGACTGCGAGGTGGGAGAGGCTGCCGAGCCAGGGGAGGCATTGACGTGTGCTGCGGCCACAACGCCACCGCTGCCACTCTGCAGGGCAGGGAAATGCTCCACAAGGCTCAACAGGTCCTGCGAGAGCACCGCCACACCACGGCGCAGGTGCGACATCTGCTCTGCTACTTCGGCATCACCGCACGCCGTGCAGCCCGCCAAGTCCTCTAACGTTTTCAGCAACTGTGTCGAGCTCTCTGGTGGTGGTGCTGGTGCTGCCCCTGTTGAGGATGCGTGACCGCTGGCATTGGCAAGGGAAGCGATGGCGTTGCCGCTGCTGTGGAAGTGCTCCTCGAGGCGGTGCACCACAGCGAGAATGCCCTGCAGAGAGGCCGCAGCTGCGTGGACGGGGTGGGAGTCGTCGCTGAAGGGCAGCGGACGTGGGAGAAGAGGGGATGCCGCCAGCGACCCGTTGCTGGGCTGCGCCGTCACCGAGCCACTCGACACATTTACCATTCCCGTCTGTTCGGGTTGCCGAAGCGGATCAGACTCGCACGCTTTGGTGTGTTGCAGTGAACTTCAAAGACTTTCACAACGCGGCACAGAAGAGGATGAAGAAAAAAAACAAAGAGAGAAAAATATAAAGCACGCAACGAGTCGACCAGAGATAAAATTTAAAATCCTTTTAGAAAATAAAAGAACTAAAGCAGGGATAGAAGATGAGGGAATGACAGAAAAAAAAAGCGGATGTTGGCACAAAACGACCTCACTTGTAAAAATAAGATAGAGAAAAAGAGAAGTTGGCCGTCACAACGGCGCCGAAGGTATTACGCGTGCAGAGAAAAAGAAGCAGAAAAGCGAAGCTAGAGACCAAAAAAAAAAAGGGCCGGAGACGAGCAGAAAATGGGAGAGAAGCAGACGCACACACAAAAAGAAAAAAAAGAGAGAGAGAGAGAGAGAGAGCGTAGCAGCCACGCGACGGAGGTCTCTGCGGCTGCGTACGAATGCGCACACAAAAACACACAAGCGACGAGAAAGTGCGTACCAATAGGAAAGATAATGAGGAAGAAAGGCAAGAGGAAAAAAAGAGAGCAGCTATCGATTAACGCACGCGGCCACGAAGCACGAGGACGCTAAAGAAATTGCGAAACGGGAAAACAAGGAAACAATGGAATAACCTTGTGTCTTCTTTTCGTGTGGCGATGAGGGTTGCAAGGCTGAAAGGGAGGAGCCTGATATGCAGGGTCAGTAATCGCTTCCTCACCCTCCCTCTTATCCCTTTCTTTCACTCACACTCACACCTCTGCGAGCTTCACCAGATCGTAGTTTATAGACAAGTGACCGGTGACGCTGGTAGTGGAGAAACACTCAGGGGTTCTCTCTTTTCCCTCTTTTCCAAATGAGGGAGAGCTGAGGGAAGATAAAGATCTGCAGATTTGTGTTTCCTTCGGAAATAAATCTCGGCTATGTCCAGCAGAATAGATGCGGAAGCAGAGAGACAAAATAAAAAAAAGGAAAAGGAAAACGAAGTGAGTGTAAAGGCAGCTTAGCAGCGGTGCTTTACAACAAAAGAGCGAGAGAGAAAAAGAGAGCAGAATGGTTTCAGAAGGGGGTGTGTGGTTGGCACGTGTTTGCACGAGCGAGCGCTGTCCAGGTGTCGGATGCGCTGTTCTCTTTGGAGATAAAGAAAGAGTCAGTAAGTAGTGCGAATAGAAAAACGTGACAGAGAGAGAGAGGGAGAGGAAAGCGAAGATGTTGAAAAGTAGAGAACGAAAGAAAGGCGAATGATTCCACAACTTTTGCTCCATGTAGCATTCTCTCTTGGTCTCAGTCATGCAGTCCGCATAGTGCTTTCATGATTGTGTCCCTCCTCCTTGGTGCTCGCGCGTTGCGGAAACGACAGACAGCGCAGCCCAGCTCACCTTCGACAAACGTAAAAGCTTTCGCAGTAGTTAAGCTGGCCCAAAATAAGGTGGCTGCCTTTGGATTGACCAGCAAAGAGTGCGGAGCGAATATAAAATCGACAAGCACACCAGTCGCGTTGCGGAGAGGCACATTTTTTTTTTTTGTATTCTTACATTCGGCTATTACTTTTCTTTGTTCGATTGGTTTTATTTTATTTTTCTGTCAACTCTGAAGAGCGGTAGGGCTCGTGATGGCGGGGGTGGTAAATGCGAGACGGCGAGATGTACATGGTGAAACTTAACAAAAAGAAAAAACCAAAAGGAGACTAGACAAATTGAAGTTGATTGTAGGCACGCAGAAGAAAAGAAAAAGGACTTTTACAACGTGTAATAAGAAGGGGTGAAAAAAAAAAAGAAGAGAAACAAGAATACGGTCAAGTAAAGAAATCCGCTGCGTTGAGGGGCAACAGCACGCCAAAGAGAGGTTGGGGCAAGGAGGAAGCACCAGGGAAAACCACAAGAGCACAGGAGCATCAAACAAGTAGTCACCACACGCGAGTCATCCGGAAAAAAAAAGGAAAGAAAAAAAGGAAAATTCACTTTTCTCCTTTTTAGACAAGACAGAAAAAGCCCAAAAAATCAAACAGCAGCTGCACCCGAGCCTTCATACGCCGTTGGGTAAAGTAAGGAAAAGGAAAAAAAAGAAGGTGCGAAATGACAAGATGGCCAAGTTATGGGGAGAACAAAAGCACAAGAGGGGTGTCTGCGGCACACGACACATGACCACTTCTATTCACATCCGTTCATCTATAATGCGTGGATAGAGACGGGGTGGCGCGCGTGTGTGGCGTGGGAGAGAGAGAAAGAAAGAAAAAAAAAACGCGCACAAGCTCGCGATGCACACATGCAGACACAAATATACACAAGAGAGAAGAAAAATGGTTTATTCGCCCCACAAACAAGGCGTAAAAGAGACGCCGAGCCATTCCGTCGAAGAAACAAAAAAAAAAAGCGCAACCTTGTACTTCACGTGGCGAAGCTACTAGTGTATCTTCCCAAGTACTCGCACAACACACTTTCCTATTTTCGTCTGTCGCTGTTGTTCTTTTTGTCCTAGGAGTTCTTAGCAGCATACTTGCGCACGATACGCTCCGGCTGCTCTCGCATCCCACGAATCGCCTCCCTCATAATGCTCTCTGGGATTGGGTCCTTCTCCAGCAGCACGATCACATGCTCCAAACCTCCGTACAGCTTCAGCCCGCGGAAGTGCTCGGCGTGCAGACTCTCGGGTTTCAGCTTCTCCGGCAGACTGTCCGTGTCGGCGAAGCTCGTGCTTGTGTGCGAGGTGGTGTCGAACTCCATCACCCCAGAAAAGTGGAATGTGTTGTGGTGCGTCAAGGCGAGCGAGAAGTACTTGCCCAAGCACGCCTCACGCACATCCTCCAGCACCATGGTCGGCGTCGTTACCTTGCTCCCAGGCACGCCGAGCTGCGTGCGGTCGTTGACGCCCCAGACGTACAGCTTCGCATTGTCGTCGATGCCGTAACTCGTGTAACAGCCGCAGCCGATGCGGGTGAAGAAGGCACCGTGGGCGATGCGCACAGGGGTGTAGTGGTGCTCCGAGTCGCCGAGACCGAGTCGGCCACCGGTGCCCACGCCCCACGCGTAAATTTCACCAATCGCGTTGAGGGCCATGCCGTGCCAGCCGCCAGCCGCCACCTGGATGATGTTCCGAAGTCCATCGACCAACACCGGGGACAGCACGACGCCGCGGGTTTCCTTCGAGACATCCCGCATGATCATGTGCGGGGGCACCAGGGCCGCATCCGGCTCCAGGCCAACACCGCAGCACTCGATCGTGCCCCAGCTGTAGACGTAGCCAGACGCACTCAAGGCCAGGGCAAAGTAGCTGCCGCAGGTGACCTGCACAATCTCCTTGTCAGCTAGCCACGCAATCTCACGCGGCTGGGAGATGCGCTGGTACTTGCGGGGGTCAACCCCGAGGCCGCACTGCGCGAAGCTGTTGTTGCCCCACGCAAAGACACGCTCGCCCTCGGTGATGGCCATGGAGAAGGAGAAGCCCGCCGCGACGGACGTGACAATTGTGCGCGAGAAGAAGCCGATGCGGGTCGCCTGCGGGTATACCGGGACTCGGTCCTGCGTGAAGACCTTCGCCTGGGCCGTGTCGAAGCCGAGCTGGCCCCAGCCACCGATGCCGAAGGAGTAGCAGCTACCGCGGCGGCTCACCATCAGCGTGAAGCCAGCCCCCACACCGCAGGAGAGGATGCCCTCCTTTAACCCAATCGAGGTAAGTGCGACAGGGACGCCGCGGTGGGGCACGCCGAGGACGAACATCGTCGTGTTCTTCGGCATCGTCAACGCCAGCCCGTGCGTCGGTCCGCTCTTCGTCCACAGCACCGTGTAGTTCTCCAGGATCGGCTGGCAGCGCACCATACGCATGCCATAGCCCACCCCAATGCCCAAGCCAAGTCCGCAGCCGTACACGACGGCGTCGCCGTTGCTGAGGAGCAGGGTCGTGTGCATGCGGCCACAGCTGGCGTGCACGACGCGGCGGTTGCCGACGACGTGCATCCGCGCCGGCACCGTAACCACGTACTCGCCCAACACCCCGCACTGGCCACCCTGGTTGTCACCACAGGCGTAGGCGTCCCCGGTGTCTGTGATGAACACGGTGTGGAAGGACCCACAAGCGACGTTCACCACGTGGCGGTCCGCCATCGCCTCGACCAGCTGCGGCGCGTAGCGGTCGTCGTGGTCGCCGTGCCCGAGACGCGCGTTGTTGCCCAAGCCCCAGGTGTACACAGCCCCGCTGCTGGACACCGCCGCGAAGTGCCAGGGACCAGCCGCCAGCACGATGATCGCCTTGTCATCGAGGCTCGCGAGGTGGATGGGGTGGGTGGCGATGCTGCGCTTGTCTACCACCTTCATTGGGGCGAGGCTCGCCCCCGCGGCGACCAGCTGCCGCTCCACCTCTGCCCGCTCCCCCAGCAGCGTCGCCTCGCCCCAGCCGTAGATGGCACCGGACATGGTGCGGACGAGCATGCTGAAGTTGCTGCAGGCCGCCTCCACAATCTTCTCCCCGTCCACGCTGCGCCGCTGCCCGTAGCCGCAGCAGGCGTTCTCGAGGTCGAAGTGGCACTGCCCGTAGTTGTTGGCACCCCAGGTAAAGACGTTGCCCTTCAGCGAGACACACGCGTAGTAGGCGGAGCCGGATGTCACATCGATCATGACGTCGTCCTGCGTGAAGGTACACACATCCACCTGCCCCGGACAGATGGGCATGTTCGCCTCGTTGGCCAGCACACGCGGGCAGAAGCGCGGGTTGCCGACGCCCAACTCCCCCCACATACCTCCTCCCATCGACATGATTATGTTGCGAATGCCCAGCCAAACAGAGGAGAGACCGCCGCAGGCCATGCGGATCGGCTTGTCGTGTCCGCCAATCATCATCGGCGTGACAAGGTTGTAGCGGAAGTTCGTGCCGAGTTCGCCGTTGCGGCAGAACCCCCAGCCAACAATGACGCCGTCCCCGCTGATGTAGCGCTCCATCAGGCGGCGTGCGGCGGGTGATATTTGCTCCATGTTCGAGTAAAGCACGCCGGCCGTCTCCAGCGCCGGGTGTGGGTGCGGCACGCGCATCTCCATTGGCATCTGCTGCTGCTGCTGCTGCTGCTCCTGATGCTCCTGCTGCAACGGCGGCTGCTGCTCTTCATCATGTTGCGGCATGCTGCTGACTAGAGAAAAAACAAAGAGAAAAAAAAAGTGAAAAAAGAAGTGAAAAGGAAAAGGTCAGACACTAATGGCCTCTGCTGGACAGTTCAGCGCACTCAAATAAACACACACAAAAAAAAAGAAAGACTCCGGAGAAAAAGGGATGTGCGCAGCTGATGCTACTCTGCCTAATGTGCAGGGGAGCTAAAGCGCGCCGTGTGGGAGGCTTGGTTTGGCTGTTTGTTACTTCAACGTACTTGAGAGAGAGAGAAAGGGCCAGGAATGTGGGAAAGGTGAAGAGACGAGAGCTCGCTTAACACTTTAGCAGACTGTCTAAAGTGATTGTAGCGCGACACAGAGCAGGCTTCACACTTTCACTCACTTCGAAACTTTTAAAACAAGAAAGGAAAATAAACCACGTACCGTAACCCAAAATAAATAATATCCAAAATGTACGGCGTGTGTGTAGGCGCTTGTCTACTCCACACGCTCTCGCAGCGACGCGTAAAAATACAAAAAAAAAGCCACAAATAGACGCGGAGGCGCACAAGCAGAGACTCACGCGCACCAATGGAGAGAGGGGAGAGAACAGAAAGAAGAGAAACGATGATAGGACACAGCCCGTTTTCGAGCGACTTCGAGCACGCGCGGTTTCACGCACTAGCTGTTTAGCGTAGCGACGTGTGTTAATTGTGGTGGTGATGGTTGTAGAGGTGAAGATGAGAAGGAAGAGGAAAGTTTAGAGGAGAGAGAGATAGAAGCGGCAAGATATGTGGTAGAGAGCGGCAAGACAAAACGACGACGGTAGCGGTAATCACTATCCCCTTTCATGGCGGCTCTACACCCTCACGGAAAGCGCAGCTGCAGTAGCAGCTACCTTTTTTTTTAGGCGACACCGTACTTCCTCTCTGCTTCACACCTGCAGACTCCTCGTCGCAGATGAGGCAAAGGGCAGAACCATCTCCGCTTTATAGCGAAGGCTAAGAGTTGAAATTCGTTGTCGAGAAGCACAGATCGGGGGACATTAGAGAGAAACTAGAGAACACAGGCGGCGAAGCCAAACCGCTTTTGTTTTTTTTTTTTGTCTTTTCCAGTGCGCTGCACAAAAAGAAGCAAAGGCGTATCGGTAGATTATATTCACATAGGAGGCGATATTAAAGCGCCTTTATGGGGCTTTGTTAATAAAAAAAATTCAAAAGCAGGGGTCCAAGATCAAAAAGCGAAAGTAAAAATGAGAGAAATGCAATAAAAGGAAAAAAAAAACATATTAGATGGCTGTGTGACGTTTACTTTTTTGTTGTTGTCCACAACAATGTACCAAATACAACGCAGACTTCTCCTGTGGGCCTTTTAGCTGAGATCAAACCGCGGATTTTCCTTGGTGCGGGGCTGATGGAGGAGCACCTGCAGCCCGGTCTGCGCCATGCGCACCTCCTTCGCTGTGGGTCGGTGCTTCTCCATCACAGTGCAGATCTGCTCCCACCCCGGGAAGCATCGCACACCGAAGATGCGCTGCTGCTGCTGCTGCTCCTCGGCTGCTGGTGCTGATGATGCCGCTGCTGCTACGCTAGTCGCTAGCTGCTGCTTCGCCGTGTTGCGTGCGTCCCGTGCGACGGCCGCACCGCCACCGCTGACCGTCTTCGCCGTGGCCGCGGCCGCAGGAGATGAGTCGGCAGCAGTCTCCGCCTTCTTTGACTTCGCCACTGCCGTCGTTGCATCGCTATTGGTAGCGGTGGTTGCAGCAGTGGTGGAAGCAGGACGGGAGATCGCGGCGGGCGGCGGTGTGCTCGGCGGCGGGCGGGGCTGTTGCTGCGGCAGCAGCAGCGGCGAGTGCGTCGGCAGAGTCGGTACCGCACCTCCGCTCGAGACGCGCCGCCTCTCCGTTGGCGCCGCGACATCTATTGGGCCCTGCAGCGGACTGCCGTCGTCCACCTCTGGGAAGTTGCGCTCGCGGTTGATGGAGACGTCTGGCGAGCGTGTGTTCTCGCCGTCGTACAAGTCCGCCGTGGCGCTGAGGTCGGAGGTGGGTGTGCTGCGGCCTGTATCCTCCCCTTCCCCCTCCTCCGCCGATCCCGGTTCATCGTACGCGGCGTGCGGAAGGAGATCGGAAGCCGGCGCAGGCGAGACAAGACTCGCGACAGCACCGGCTAAGCTGCGCTGCTGGCCCGATGCGGGGCGGACCGGTGGCAGCACCGCACCCGCCGCTGCGCCTCCGTCCACCTCGCTGCTGGGAAGAGCTGCGGCGCGTTTGGCGCCGGCTGAGAGGCGGTGAGGGGGATCAAAGGCGTCGCGTGGCGTGTGCTGCCGCAGCTGCAGGCGCCTTGTCTCCGCCGTTGTCGCGGACGTCGCTTTCCGCGGTGACGCCGGCGGGTGCGAGGTTGTCGGCTGCAGACGTGCGCTGCCGGTCGTGAGCAGCGACGGAGGACCGAGAGGAGATGCGTCGGAGGAGTGTGTGGAGCTCGCCGTCTCGCTGTCCGCGTCGTCCTCCTCATCGTCCCCGAGGTCGACCACCTCCTGGCCGCTGCGCTTCCGCTGCTGCTGCTGTTGTGGTCGTGGCGCAGATAGTGCGCTCGGCACGGCGCTCTCCGCCTTGGACAGCCCCGAAGACATCGAGAGGTCGCTGTTCGGCCACCGGCGACCCGTCGGCTCGTTCACGTCGATGGAAAACGGCGGCTGCGGGCTGCTGTGGAAGCTTGGGATGAGGTACTTCCGCCCGCCATGCCGGACACGCCCCGAAACGCGCACCTGTCCATCTTCGAACACGACGAGCCCAAACTGGCTCGTGAAGGCGGCGTCGCGCACCTGCCGGGCTACCGAGATCGGCGCCGCAATCACCGAAGCCGCCGCTGTCGTGCCTTCTGCGGCACCAGAGCCGGAGTGCGATGCCGCTGCAGCCGGGGAGGAGACGGCGCTCTCGCGTCGCGGAGGCACCCCGCACTCGCCGTAGCAGTTGAAGCCCCACACCCACAGCTCCCCCTCCTCGGTGATGGCAAATGAGTTCTGCGCGCCGCAGCCGATCGTGCGGATGTTCTGCGACAGCGCCACTCGCACCGGAGCGGTGGTCGTGACGGTCGACGCCGTCGAGGCACCGGAGCCGAGCACGCCGAGGCCCCACGCAAAAACGTTGCACGAGCTCGTCATGGCGATCGCGTGGCGGCGGCCAGCTGCGATGGCGACGATGTCGTGCAGCGCCGTAATGCGGGTGGGCGTCCCAACAGAGCCACCTCCGCCGCTTTCCCGGCCATTGCTGGGCTTGCGGGGCCGCGACGCACTTCCTAATCCGCAGTAGGCAGCCTCGCCGTGCGCTAGGACCTCACCCTCGGCGGTGAGAGCAACGACGAAGCTGCCGCCGCACGCCACCTGCACAATGCGCTCTTTCGCGTAGCCGCTGAGCGGCACCGGCGTGTACACGTAGTTCACCTGCGCGGGCTGGCTGAGCTTTTGGTGCTCGTTGCTGCCCCAGCCGTAGAGGACGCCGTTCTGGTCAATTGCCACGACGTAGTCGGGGCCACAGCGAACGTGGTGCACAACGACGCCCTTGGGCAGGTGCACCGGCGTGAACTTCGGTGTCATGGTCACGTCGTCCTTGCTCGCCGGCTTCATGCAGGACCCGATCCCGAGCTGGCCCCGCTCGCCACGGCCGATGGCAACGAGCGAGTTGTTCTCGGAGAGGACGATGAGAAAGCCGACGCCTGAGGCGGCGCAGCGGACACCGTTGCGCACCACCACACTCGATATCCGCGACACCTCCTCGATGCTCGAGTGGCCCACCATCATCAGCGCGGTGCGGCGGTGCAAGGCGCCAACGAGGCTGTGGTAGTGCCCACACTGCAGCGTCAGGCTGACGTGGTTGGTGAGAATGCGTGCCGGCGCGCTGAGGTGGGTGCCGTAGCCGAGTCCGACGCCGCAGGTGCGGTAGGTCCCACAGGCAACCACGTCGCCGTCTTCGAGTAGCACGCAGGTGTGCTCGCGTGCGCAGGCGACGGCGACCGCCTTGCCAGGCAATGGCATCATCACAGGCAGCCGCCGCGGCGTGCGGCCGCGCAGACCGAGCTGGCCCTCTGCATTTTCGCCAAACACGTACACGCTGCCGGTGCTCGTCAGCACCGCCGTGTGTGCGCTGGCGCAGCTGGCGTCAATGACGAAGCAGGATCGCAGACCCTCGACGAGGCGCGGCTTGACCTCGGCGGCGTCGGTGCCGTGCCCCAGCCGCCCTCCACGCCCCACGCCCCACGTGTACACCTCGCCCTGCCGAGAGATAGACAGCGCATGCCACGGACCGGCTCGCACCGCCGCCATTTTGCACTCCGACCCGAGTTGCAAATGCACCACCTGCCGCGCGCACTTGCACTGATCCGGCGCGAGGCTCTCCTCGAGCCCCTTTGCGCCAACGGAGCAGCCCAGCATCGAGGCGATGCCCCACGTCCCCATCACGCCGTCGTCGAAGAGAAGAACACCGAAGAACTGCCCAAAGCAGATGTCGAGAACGGTGTACTTGCTCGTCTTGAGCCGCACCGGCGCCAGCACGCGACTTAAGTCGGGCAGCTTGAGACACTGCCCGTACACGTTGTGACCCCAGCAGTAGAGAGCGCGGTCGCCGGCCAGCGCGACAGCGCATGCCGTTCCCGCCGCTACACGGGTGATAGCCTCGTCGCTCTTCAGCAGCACACGCTGCAGCCGGTTCGTTCCCGACTCGGTGTACCGCAAGCTGCGCTCTCCAATCCCGAGCTGGCCGTTCTCGCCGCGACCACAGCTGTAGAGAACGCCGTCGGTGCTCACAAGGTATGTGATGGAGAGGCCACACGCCATGTTCGCCACACGCACCGTCGTGTAAACCGGCGTGGGAAGGTAGACGTGATCGGCGTCGCCAGATCGGCTTGACGTAACTGCCTGTGTGGCGCCGCGCACGTAGGCTACAGCAGACCCGACCGCGTCGATGTCGCCATTGGGAACAGGGGCGGCCGAGAGCGTGCTCGTCAGCGGCGCCACTACGCCTCCGTTGCCTGGCGGTGGCGCGCCGCTCGCGCTTCCCGTCTTGCCGGTGTGCTTACTTGACGCACCAGCGGCACCACCGCCACCGTCGTTTGTGTGGCCGTTGTGTTTTTTGGCGGATAAAGCAGGGCTGCCTCGAGGCGCAGAAGCTTCAAAAGACGGTACTGGCAACGGCACGGTCGCGGCAGCAGGTTGTGCATAATCCGAATCACCTTGCGATCGTCTCTGGCGTAGCGGCCCTAGTGCACCTTTCGCGGCGGAGCCCCAGCTTAGCAGCTTTCCATGCTCGATGTATTGCGACAAGAGAGAGCTCTGGAGGCACTGCTGCCTGTATGCGGCGGTGGCGGCGTTGGTGGACGCAAAGGTGTGCTCGTTGCGCACCAGGAAGCCGTGCGATTCCACCTCGGGGGCGGGGCTTGAAGTGCTCGAACGCAGTGCGACAAGGCGCATCTTGCCAAACTCCCTCCCTACTTCGCCGCACTCCGCCGTGCCCTTTCCGGTTTTTATGATGAACTTCTGGACATCCCGCGGTGCTGTTGGCTGCTGCTGCTTTTCCTGACGCCATGCGTCGAGGCGGGCCAGGTCGTCCGCTGTTGGCAGGCGCGGCACGCAGCCAAGTCCGTGGTACGAGGAGAAGAGCACCACCGGTGTCGGGAACTGCGCAGGAATCGTCACCTCCGGTGCCGCCGGGCGTGGCAGCGGGGTCGGCTCAGGGCTAAGAGGAATGGGCGTGCTGGACCGGCTGGCAGCGGTGGAATCACCAGTGGCACTCCCACCACCGTTGGAGAGAGGTCCTTCGTAGAGGGGATTCACCGCAAACGGTGCATTGATTGGCCTCTTTGGCAGGTCACGGTAGCGGCGCGTGGTGCGCAGGGGCATGTCAAACGAGGCCCCGGGAATCGACACCAGGACGGCGCTCCGATTTTGGATGTTGGGAGGACGCAGAGAGCTCGCCGCCGCCTCACGGGGTGGCGGCGGCGATGGGGCATTGCGCGTGGCAGACCTCGACGTTGCGCCGCGCGACGACACACGCGTAGTTGCCTCCGCTGGGGCTGGCGCCGCTGCTGCTTCCGACGGCGCCTGTGCCGTCGCGGACGACCCCGTCAGCATGTTGACGGACGTCTCGTATCGTAGCAGATCTAACGGCGTGCATCCGTAGAGAATGGTGAGCAGCTTCACAAATGCTATTACATAATAGCGCTGATGGCGGCTCAGCAGAAAGTAGGCGTCGAGACACAGATCGCGGCACCGCTGCAGTCCCAAAACGAGCAACGCTCGCTGCACTTCCAAGCCATCCTCCGACTGACGCATGCCTAGCTGTGCAAGAACACGCATCGCAAAAAAGGCAGAGGCGCTTGGAGGCACACTTTCTTTTCCCCGGACCTTCTTCAGCTCTACGCCTTCGCGAATGATGACGTTGATGACGGCAGTTAAATTCCTCGAACCCAGGCGAGATGTCTCGTGTGACTTCCTGGCGTCTATTGCGTTCACAATATCCACAAGACTAGACATATCGCCCTCGCAGAGACGCTGACAGGCAGCATCCATTTCCGTGTAAGTGTGGTTGCAGTGTAAAGAAAAGAAAGAAAAAGTACTAAACCAGACAAAACGCGTGAATGGTGAATGAGCTGGCAAAAAGGCCAGGCGCCGACGTCCAGTTACAAAGCAGACCACAATCAATGAGACTAATTTTGCTTTGCTGCCCAGCTTAGAGCACTCTTCGTTTTTTTCTTTTCAGGTCAGTAAGTGCTGCTACTGATTTGCCCTCTACTGTTCGAAGCGTTAGGCACGCACGCGAAGAGACAAAGAGCATGTTCCGTGGAAAACCAATAAAGAGAAAATTGACGACAACAGAGAGGAATGTGCAGATGCGAAACAATTATTGGCGATACGAGTATCTCAGAAGCAGCAACCAGTACATACACGAACGCTTCTCTTTCACGACAAGAAGAAAAACGTGCAGTGGCGATCTTTGATCAATATCATTCTTGCGTAGTGTTTCAACTCAACATGGAAGCAGTTGAAGGGTCTTTTAGGGTTTGCAATTTAACTATTCTGTTTTTCTTGTAGTTGCTTTGAAGTCTATGCGCATAGACGCAGTGTAGAGCAGAAGAACGAAAGCTCAAAGAAGACACGTTTTGACTCTAAGTATTCAAAATCACTTTGCAAACGCTTGCTGTTTCCCCGCTTCACATGAGATGAACATTGTGCCGCGACAACCAGTGGCTGTATGTCTCAGCCTTCTCGCTGTACAGCGCCGGAACAACCGCCTCCTCGCACCGCTCCACAGTGATTCCCTTCTGTGCTCCTTGCGTTGTCGCGGACTCTTGCGATGCGGAGAGACAAAATATCTCGCCTTTCTCAACATCGCTGTTGAGTTCGTCGGCAGCAAGAATGCCGCTGCGATAGTCGCTGAACTTGACAAAAGCAGTCCCGAGAAAGCGGCCGGTTTTCCTGTGGCGCGTAAAACGGACGTCAATTACCTCGCCAAACTGCGAAAAGACTGTCGCTATGTCTCCTTCTGAGAGCTGCGGAACCCCATCGTCGTCAAAACTGCCCGATTGCGGGTGACTCAAGAGCCGCCGCACCATGATCCACGGCGTAGTCCCTAAAAGAGCATGGTATTCTGCAGTGTAAGGACCAGAGGTCCCGCTTCGAAATTTCTTCATTTGATTTTGCTAGATCAAAACGGGGTGAAGCTTTGATACAATATTAAAGATCTTAATAAGCAGACTACAAAAACAACACTTGTGACAAAAGCGAGGGTGTTTTAGCGATGGTGTGTTCAGCGGCGATAGAAGAAACGAAGGCGAAGGCGTAGAGAGAAAAGGAAAGTGGATGGACGAGAAAGGACTTGTTACATTTGCACAGATACGCAAACAACTATGTGGATTAAATTCGTTTTTTTCCTTACTTTTCGCAAAGCAACTTATAGGGCATCATTGACAACGACTTCGTTGCGAAGTGACAAAGAACAGCCATTTTCACAGAGTAAATAATTAGTGATGCTAATGCTGTCTGCCAAAATAGAAGAATGGTATTCTTTTGTTGTGTTTTTTTTTCTACACGCTTCACTTTTAGTTGCGGAGAGCGAGAGAGCAAATAAAGGTCTCCCTCTATATTTAAGGCAGAACTCAAAAAAGGAGGCAAACAACCTTTTTCTTTTTTTTTTTACCAAGATCGACGCTTCAGGGACAGAAAAAAAAATGAGCCAAAATTGCACATAGATACAATTCGGCAACAATGATACACACACAATGAGCTCTACAAAGAAAAAAAAGGATGGAAAAAAAAAAAGCGGCGTAGAAAAGAGGAAAGAAAAAAACGTGTCTCTATAGTGAAAGTATGCGCTGTAGGTTGAGCGCGACAAAAAGCGACGATACACAGAAATAAAAAAGAAAGCTTCATCAAGAAAAGCAACGGAGAAAATAAAATGCTAGCAATTGCGGGCAGAGAATAAAAACATTTTTTTTCCTCGTTTCCAACCCGAATCACGAAACGTACATTGCGTTCTGCGATACGAGATCGGCAAAGGTGAAACTTTTCGCAGGAACGTCCCACGTGTACGCTGCTATTTTCTCCATCTCCGTCTTCTTCAGCTCAATCTCCTGCTGTTCCTTCTCGTGCTTCTCCTGCGCCTCCAACTCTTTCTGCTTCTGGAAAGACAGCGTGACACTGTTTGGACGCGCCAACCGCTCAAAGACCTCCATATTCTTTGGCGGCTTCTGCCGGGACGTCGAGCGGCGACGCTGCGCTGCAGGCTTCTCGTCACCGCCCGCCGCGGCTTCTTCCCCGGCATCTACCTTTGCGTCCCTGCCCTTGTTCCAGTCGAATGGGCCGTCGCTGCGCTCCTCCTGCCGCTTTTGCTCTAAAAGGTGCTCTAGCTCCGCTTTCTCGCGATTGTAACGCTGCGCGTCGGCGTACAAACGCGCAAACACCTCCTCCTGGGTTGCATCTCGCTCCACAGCAGAGCGGCGCGGATTAATTGCTGTCGAGCGCGGACCGTATTTTTCGTTTATCTCCAGCTCTGCCTCGTCTGCCTTTTGCTGCATTTGGCGGCTTCTGCTCGCTCGGCGAGCAGTTTCTGCGTCGGCGTGCAATTTTTCGAAAGGTGCTTGTCCGTAGTCGCCGCGGCTGTCACGTGGCGCGTTCGTTCCCTGACTGCCGCGGTAGGGAGAGTCATGGTACTGGGTACCTCGCAGCTGCGTCGAGTCGTCGACCTGTGGCTGAAAAGTGCAGTTGTCCTCCTCCTCGTGGGCCCGCTCTTCCTCCGATTCACTGTTTTTTGTGTCAGCCACAGGTGCGCGATGGCTGTATTTCTGCTGCTCCTCGTATTGCGGCTGCTTTTGCCGCTGCGGCGCCGGCTGAAATGTGGGCTGGCGGACAGGAGGAATAGCTCCCGCCTGGCGGGGAATGTAGGCACGCTGCACGCGATGCGACTGCTCCGCTTCGTCGAGCGACGCGGCGCTCTCGCTGCGGAATGAGCGTGAATCACGGGACATTGGCGTTCCCTGCGGAACAGATGATTTGCGCAGCGGTGCCTGGCGGTCGCCTTGCGGCTGCGCATAGTCATTTTGCGGAGTGCACGGCACTTCTTTTTCCGGTGCGACGCGGCGTCTATTTTCGCGCGTGGCACTATTTGCCGGTTCAGTAGGCTCGCGCGGCTCGTTAGTTGCAGAGCGCTGTGACGCCACCGATGGCGCGTCGTGGCTCCAGTAGAAGGCGTCGTCCCGCGCATCGTTCTGTGTCTGGCTAGTAGTGCTTGCCGCGTCGCCACGCTGGCGACTCGCCGAATCTTGGTACCTCTGCTTTTCGGCTGCGATTTGCGGCGCGGCACCTTGTCTAACTTGCAAAATGACAGGCTTTTGACTGTTGTAGCTTGCTTTTGTTGACTGGTCCTGCGAGGCCGGCTTTTGTGAACGAACACTTGCGGCGGCGCTTTCCGTCGCAGCAGGGTGTGCGGCTGTAGCATCGCGCTGCGAGCCAGCAAAGTAGTGATGATACTGATCTGATAGGCTGCCCCTTTGTACAGCCGGCTTCGGCTCGTCGTCATCTTCGTCGCGCTGCCCCTGTCGAAGGCTTTGCGGTTCACTGCGCTGCTGGGTCGGCAAGTCTCTCTTCGGAGCAGAGGCGCGCGCGACAGACGAGGATCCTGTGCTGAGCGACGAGCGTGCGCGTGTATCAAAGTAGCTGAGCTGCTCCTGCGGCATATCATATGTCACCCGTGAGTGATGCTGGTCTTCCATCTTTAGTGCAAGCACTGTTGCGGTACGCTTTAAATGGCACCTTTTTTGTAATCTCCGAGCGAGTACTTTGAAGGCAAAAACAAAGAAAGGGAAAAAGAAGTAAATATTGTATAAACAAGAAAAGCGGAAAATGTTTTTTTTTTTAATGTAAAACACAACGAATAGCGATATTACAATGGTGGTATAAAAATACTGGGTGCGACATAATACTTGCTACGTGAGTGCTTGGCAAGAGTTTTTTTGTGGGTGCATTTATTGGTGTCAATGAGAGCGTAAAAAAGAAAAGAAAAGCACACAAAATGCAAGACGAAAGTTATAAGTTGCAGTTGGCGATAGTTTGTTGTTGCAATACGTTTGCTGCTGTAAGCACGCTTTACGATGGTCCGGATGGCCACGTCGTTCACCACTTTAAGTGAGACTGCTCGCTCTTCTCTGTTCCAGGGAGCGGAAAAAAAAACGCCGTGCAAAACCTCTCGTTTTTCCGCTTAAACAAAAGCAGTTTTTTTTTTTTCATTAACTTCTCCAATTGATATAATTTGTATTAGTGAAACTAATGTGAAGCCCAAATTCAAAGCTAATAACAATCATAATAATAACAACAAAGCAGATGTACAGATATGCAAAAAAAGAAAACAAGTCTCTCGAGCTATGCGCCTCTAATAACGGGCTTTTCGTTTCTTTTTAAATTGTATGTCAAGGCTAACGCACTCATGTGTGAGTGTTGCTGATAATAAAGCCTGCACTGTTTTCGCTCGAAAACACAAATGTTGAGCTGCCGCAGGAAATTGAAATAGGCACGTGGGCTGCAGTCAGGTTGCGCTGTACACACCAGTGCCTAGCTCAAAGCGACTGAGTCGGTCGTAGCGTTGCTGCGCACGAGCCTCCGCTTGTCTTCTGTAGCGGTACACGAAAAAGCTGCTGACTGCTAAAGTGACCGCACAAAACAGCTCGAACATGACAAACGGCGTGCTGCTTTCGGAGGAGCTGGCACCATTGGGGCACTGAACATTCTGCATGGCTAATGGGAAACGCTATGAGAACCTTTCTTTAGTCGTATGTTGCAGGCTGAGAAAAAAAAAGAGGTAAAGTGGGAAAGATCTGGTAGGAATGAAGTTTTGGAAAGTTACATTTTTGCACTTCTCTATTATTTCTTGCCGCCAGCAGTTTTGCAGGTGTTGAGCGTCTTTAATTGTGGGTTGGATTCGTAAAATGCACTTCGCCGCAAAAAGATGACTTTTTTTCACGAGCACCGGAGGCTGGCTTCAATTTATTTCTGCAAGCCTCAACCGCACTGCCAATTTTTGGTGGCGGGGGGTTGCGGTGTGCTTTGTTTTGGTGGTGGCCTTTTTTTGGTGGGGGGGGGGGGGGTTCTGGTCTCTTTGCCAGAGGGCTTGCCTTGGGCAAAGCCAATTAACCCCTTCTCTAGTGCACCCAGGAGTAGGGCCTTCGGGGTAAGAGAGGCCGACGAGAAGTATAGGTTGTGGGAAAAGAGGAGGGTATTTTTGATATTGGCTAATCCCAAAGCGGCAAATGCATCACGAAGCGCAAAGCGGAAAGACAACCGCTGTCCGTTAGCCCCCAGGTGATCCCAGTAACCCCTTTTCGTAGTAGAGAGAAGGGAGGCATGGACGACGAGGAATAAGAGAAGAGGATTTTTGCTGAAAAAGCATTTTCAAAATGAGAGAGATCGACCAATTCTTCCGCTACCCACCCTCATTTTTCACACAACCTTCGTCCCTTCAATTAATCTCGATAGGCTTTAAAAACAAAAGGGATGAGTGGAAACAGGCGCTGGATGAGGATGCCGGCGGCCGTTGCGCGGAAAATGTTACTCGGCGTTGCAGCCGCGAAACGCAAGTGCTGCTTGGCTTCTGCGTGCGGCATCGTCACTTCTTTGTTTTTTTCCACCAATTGAAGCATATGAAGCGAACAATAAAAAAAAGATAAACACGCAAACTCAAACGTGCGCGTCTTGTCGGTCCTGTCAAACATCGATTGCTGAGCAAACAGCTGATAAAAAAAAAACGGAGTCTAAAAAGAAAAAGAAATCCAACGACGAACAACGAGGAACAAGTACAAAAGCCACACAACAGGAAGGAGCCGGCTTACGGGATGAAGGAAAACATGGCGTCGTCGCGCTTCACCACCTCCCGCTCGATCAGCTTCTCCAGCACCTTTTTGATGTCGCGCTTCTGGATCGACAGGTTCTTCAACACAGAGCCGATATTCGCGACGGTCGCCTCCAGCGACAGCGGACCCTTCTCCTTGAGCTGCCGCACAATGGCTCCTTGTATCGCGAAGGAGTGCGTCTCGTCCGCGCGCGCCGACGGGCTGTACTTGCCGGTGTGGTTCTGGTGCGAGTTGAAGTCAACCGAGCGGAGGTCGTAGCACGCCTGCCCGTTGGCCAGGGCGGCGCCGGATGCGGGGTCGGCGACGAAGACGTTCGGCGACCGCTCCTCCAGCAGCGACGTCTGCAGAAAGGGCTTGAGGGCACGGCGGCACTCCGCACTCGACGTCGCGGTGCTCTCGCACAGCCCGTCGAGCGTCCACTCTGTCATCGCGTTCATGGCAAGCAGGAGCCGCGTCTGCAGCAGCGACACGAGCAGCGTCACCGGCGCCGTGCCTCCCGGCACGCACATCCGCACGCGGCAGCCCGAGTGCTCAGGTGAGAAGAGGAGCTTCCGCCCGTGCTTCCGGGCTTCGTAGGCGAGAGTGTGCTCCTCAATGATGTGCTGCAGCTCCGCCGGGATAAGTTTGCGGTTCAGCTCGCGTGGCCGCCGCGTCTCGCCCCAAGCGTGAGCACCGAACACGTAGGGCTTGACGGCCAGCTGGTTCACCAGCATCGACGTGCGGTGTCCGCTGCGGCTCGCGTCGTTGACCATGCGCATGCAGTCGAAGACGAAGCCAAAGTTCGAGTCGCGGATCAGCAGGCCGGAGAGCAGGCTCTCCTCGCGGGCGGCGAAGTCGGCGCTGCCCTCGAGAAGGAACATGTTCGCCACAATGCGCTCCTGCAGCAGCCGGGTGTACGCGCGGTGGAACTCGTCCTGCTTCGAGCACAGGCGGTAGATGACGGCGATCCAGTTGTCCGGCTTCGCCAGCTCCATCAGCGGCACCGTCTTCACCTCCTCGGCAGCGTTGCGAGCAAGGCACTTGGCCAGCTTCGCCGCGTTGTCACCCGGTGCACCAGCAGCAGCACCAGCACTGCCCTCCTCGCCCTTCTCGAAGGCGGTGATGTTCTGCGCGATGCCGCCGTAAATGGCCGCTCGCAGCCGCTTCGAGCCGTGAAAGACGTTGTCGACGATGAGTTCGTAGGCCCGCAGCGCGTCGCGCACCACGTCAAGGACGACGGACGGCTCCCCAGCGCTGGCGGTCTCGCGCAGCTTCTTGGCGGTGTAGTGCGTGACGGTGCTCTGCAGGAGGTCCTCCATCCACGACTTGGCCTCCCCACCGCCGAGGAGGGAATAGAGCGCGATGAGGAACTCCTTGTGCCGCGTCGGGTCCTCGTCCTGCGAGAGGTCGAGGTAGTGCTTGCAGTAGGGCTGGAGGTAGTCCTTCTCGTCGTGCAGGAGCAGCTTCAGCACCTCATCGCTCACCTGCTCGTAGGAGGAGCGGATGAGAAAGCAGCGGGCCAAGACGTCCTCCTTCTTCACCACCTTCACACACTGCCGGATGTAGTCGACGACGCCGAGCTTCTTGTAGCTCTGCTTCTTGTCCACGTAGTAGGCACGGAGGCTGCGCAGGTACGTCTCCTCCACAACAGAGGAGTAAAGAATGAGGCGCACGTCCGTGGCGCAACCGAGGTTGAGGGAAAAGCGTTTTACGCTCTCCATCTCACCCACGCTGGTGGCGCCGCCGGCACGCACGCGGCACACAATCTCGTTCACCTTCGCCTTGTACGAGTCCTTCAGCTCTTGGGAGAGGATGACGTCGAGCCAGAGGTGGCCGACAACGATCTCGGTGGGCTGGATGACGTGTTCGGGCGGCAGCCCGCGCTTCTGCCACGTCCAGTGCAAGTAGGTGAAAATGGGCTTCACCAGGTTTGCCCCCGCCGTGTACTTCTCAAAGGCGTCGAGGTACGAGTTGATCGAATCCTTGTGGATCGTCATCTTGACGTTGCTGATCTGCCGCTTCAGGAGCTCGCGGAGCAGGTAGTACACCACCAGCACCTGCGTGCTCTCCACCGTCTGGCCCACCACCGGCGTCGAGTTGCTGCCGCGCACAAGGGCTGGGTAGTTGGTGCACTCGTAGGCCGTGAGGTCGTACACAAGCCCGTAGGCGTCGCAGATCTGAGAGAGGAGCTCGTTGTAGTCCTTGCCCAAGTCGTGCGACGGACGCTTCTTTACCTTCTGGAAGGCGGTGTTGCAGACCCCCGCCACCTCCTTCCACAGCGGGGGAAAAGAGTGCGGCTCCCGCATCCCGTCATCCGCGCTGTTCATCCTCTGCCCGTTCTATGCGCTTGACGATGCGTGTGTTTGTGTGTGAGAGAGAGACGTTGGTTTCAGAGCTACGAATGCGTTCAAGCCCAAAGAAAAAAAGGAGCGAAGAAGAAAGGGGGTGTCTTCGCTGTGGCGCTGGCACGAACAACGGGTCTTGAATGTAGACAAGAAGCAAGATAAACAGCGGAGGAGGTTGTTAAATAACACTAGCACTAAAAAATAATAATAATAACAATAGTAATACGAAACACCGTGCAAAAGGTAAAGCAAGAAATACACAACGGCGCGCGGAACTTCGTGTCGGGGAGCAGCAGCAAAAATGTGCGCAGACTCACACAAAGAAAAAAAAAACGTTGGGGCAGTGCACCGTTGAGACACAACAGCACCTGTCCTCCCTCGTTTCCTTTCCAGCCGCGTAGGCCACGTTCAGTGCAAGCAGATCCCGTGCTGTGCCTCTCTGTTCACTCGGTCGCTGTCAATTGCTGCCGTGCGCTTCTTCTCCTTTTCTTTGCGCTATCGGTGCGTTGTGCCTGACACGTTTTTCTTTTTTTCTCCTCCTACTCCTTGCTTTCTGCCTTTTCTGGTCTCTCAGCTCAGCAGCGTGAGAGTGAAGACAGCGCAGTGGGAGGCAGCCGAGAGAGAAAGAGAGAGAGAGAGCGGGTGGACGGTAAAAGCGAAAAGAAAAAAAAAAACAGCTTTTCCTTGCTTCGCTGATGACTTTGTAGCTCCGCTGCGCATGAACAGCAGTGTATGCATATGCATGGGTGTTTGTGTTGGTGGGAAGTGGGGTTTGCATGAATGGCCGCGGTGGGAAAGAGGGCAGACAATAGTGGGAGAGGAGGGAACAAGATGTTATAGGGTAAACAACTGTCACGCGCTGAGTCTGCTGCCCGTGAAAACACAGAGTACCGCTGTCGTTGTGTTCTCACGACGCGTGCTGTATCAGTGGCGGTCATCTCTAAAAAACCAACTTCAACGCACCCTTACTTCTCTCTTTGGCGGAGTCGCCAAACACGGCGACTCAACGCTCGACGCAGGAACACCGTCAGCAACGAACCTCTACATTGTTCTTTGTTGAGAATATCTATTACACTCCTTCGACGTAAAGAGAGTAGGGAAGAGAAGCCCCGCAAACAAGACACGAAGACACACGTCAACGCGCAACACCCAAAATATTCCCTCAGAAACAAAAATGGAAGAGAGAGGGGAAGAGAAGAAAAAAAGAGGAGAAGTACACCTGCAATCTGACACACTTTCGCGCCGCCAACGCACATGACTACCCACACACTTTTTCCTTTCTCCGCCTGTATACACCATACCTCCTCCTTCTTGTTAGTCACGCCCGCGCTTGTCACCCGGCGCGGCGGCCTCCTCCTGCGGCTCCGGGTCCTCCTCCTCACCAAGAAAGGTCGGCGCCACCAGCAGCGGCTTCTCACCCGAGGGGAATGCAGCACCGTTCAGCTCGGCCAGTGCGCGGTCGAAGCCCTCCCGCTCCTTTACCTCCACCAGCGCGTAGCCGGCGCAGAAGCAGTCGGCGCTCAGCGGAATCTTCACATCCGTCACCGTGCCGAAATACTCGGGATCGCCCTCCTTGAAGGAGACGAGAAAGTTGACGATGTCCTCCTGCGTTGTTGTCTCGGGCAGGTTGGAGAAGAGCAGCACCCATCCCTCGATGCTCGGAATGGGGTAGCCGGGCTGGATGTCGTCGGGCGTTGCAGACGCTCGTACTGGGTGCGGGCACGCCGCACACGACGCAGCTGCTGCAGCCCGGTGCTCGGCGCTGACGTCGTCTCCATTGACGTGCGCAAGGCGTGGAGAGGAGGGGTGAGAAGTAAAAAAAAAAGATCTGTGGCAGTGGTGGGAGGTGTTTACACTTGAAACCCACTGCGTTGCTAGTTATTTAAAATGCTACATGTCGTGGCGGATTGGGTGAGAAGCAGGGAGGAGATAGAGAAAAATAAAGAGGAAGAGTGCGTTAGCGATTGTAAAGGGGTGGTGCGGTGCGCACTTCCTACCGCTCCAATTAAGAGCTTCAACGTCATGGACGACTCGACGTGTTGATTTGTTTGGTTGCTTAATAAGCTCCTAGGTTTTCTTCGTTGCAAACGATAAAGAGAGAGAGAGATTGATAACGTTGCGAAGATGACGTTCGACACCAAGTGAAGAGAACTAGCTGATGACAAAGTCGTTCAGCCTACAAACAACAAAAAAAAAAGGCCCAGCAGCTCCTACTATTCAACACAAATAGGAAACAAACAAAAAAAAAAACGACGTGATAGCGCGAAAGAAGCTTCGCAAGGTTGCTTCCACAAGGCAGAAGCAATTCCGCCTACAAGTCCTCGCCATTCCACCGCAGGCCCGGCTTCGTCGTCGCGCCGCCGTAGCCCGTCAGCCGCGGCCCGTAGCGGTGATCGCCCTTGACGTAGCCGCCCCGCATGTTACCAGTGACGACGTACTGCCCATACGCACGCACCACCGTCACCTCCGCGTTGTTGCGGGCAAAAATTTGCCCCGACTTCACCGTCGCAAAGCGCTGCGAGCGGGAGAGCATCGCGTCGATCTTCTCCTGCAGCTCCCCAGGCGTGCACTGCTCGACGCCCTCGCCCAACTCGACGCGAATAGGGTACAGGATACCGGAGCGGAGGGAGGGGTCATTTTTGCGCATTGTGTCGATGATGCGGCAGAAGACGGGTGCGAGCAGGCGCGACGACGACGACGCCGTGGCACCGCTGCAGCGGAACATGAGAGACTGCAGGCCACTGCGTACTGTCTCTGCTAAGGTGTGAAGGAGTGAGAGAGAGGGCAAACTGTTGACAGTTCACTAGCAGGTCGAAGAATGCGCGTGCGTGACTCAGGGAGAATAAGCCACACCGACAGCTGCGGTAAGGCGTGTCTTTTTTTTTTGAACTTGTGAGAAGGAAAGAAAACGCTTGGCACCGTGGTAGTGCCCTTTCAATGAGAGAGGAGAGAGAAGGGGGAAAGACGCAGAGCGTTGATTGTTCGTTGTCTGCTCTGTGCAGGTCAACACGCATTGTGGTGCAACGCCTTAGGCAGAGGGTACACCTCGAGGAGAAACCAGAAAAAAAAAAGGAGGAGCGAAAGCGATGGTGGCAACGCCGCATCCCTCCACACAAACACCTGTAATCTCACACTACTCCGTCTGTCTGCAATTTAAATGCCTTCAAGTGCAGCATTAACGTACACTCTTTTAACAAAAGGCAGCTCAACGGAGAGCACCGGCAGACAAACACACATCCACATACGTGTTCAAATGAGTGATCTACCGCCACACGCAGCACCACCGACCACTTGATCGCTCTTGTTGTGACGCACCTTGGAGCTGCGACGTGTACCTACGCCGCCACGTCGCGACAAAAGGCGCCTCCTTCTCCACCGCGATCAAAAAGCATACGAGAGAGAAAAGGAGGAAAAGAGAGAAACAGAAACAGAAAAACATAAAGAGGACTCAGCACGGCCAATCAAGAAAAAAAAAGGAAAATCAAACGAGACAGTAAAGCTTCAGACAGGATTCTTTTCTTCACAGGACGTACAGTGAGAACAAGATGAGCGAAGAATGAAAGGTGAGAGAGAGAGAGAGAGAGAGAGAAAAAAAAGGAACAGGAGAGAGAGAGATGCACAGTCGTGGCGAGCTGGCGAGGAGAGAAAAACCTATTTCCGCAGATATGTTTTTTTTTTTTTTGAGTGGTGATTGTCGACGTGGGAGGGCGGGAGATAGCGCAGTGTGAAACGAACAAAAAAAGTAAAAGAAAGGAAGAGGAGAGGGGCGAGTGCTACCGGAAGAATGAGGAAGAAGACGGCGGGTGATGGTGAGGGATGGTGTGACCAGAGTCGGTGAAGACAACTTTAAAAAAGGTTGAGACAAAACGGGCAGAGGGGAGGGGAAAGGGCAAGGCTGCACCTCACTGTATCGGAAAAAAAAAAAGTCATCCAGAAAAAGAAAAGAGAAAATGAATAAGGCGTGTGTGGTGATGGCGCAGACTGGAAAGGAAAATTAAAAAAAGGGCGGTCGAGCAGACGCGCCAGTACACAGGTTAAAGCCAGAAGAGAAAAGGGAAAAAAGAAAGAAGACGGTGATGACAACGGGTAAGCACAGAAAAAAAACGGAGTAAAACAAAAAAGGGACGGATATAGGTGAGCACTGGGCAATAATCACAGGCGACGACTATAAAAAAGAAATGAAATTAACACTTGTGCTAAGCAATTAATCAACAGTACAGAAAGGGAGAGGAAAAAAAGACGATGACAACGGTAAAGGGAGAGAAAATGAAGGTTGCACACCGGCGCTGCTTGGGAGAAAAAAGGAAGGAAAAAACAACAACAGAAAAAGAACATTCACACGTACAGCATGCGGATACGGACCGGCCTCTCGCTCTTCACAACCATCGGCATTTGTCAACGACTGAACTTAAACGCCGCCAATCAGCAAAAGAAAAAAAAAAAACTTACACTGCTCTGGACCGAATTAATAAATATAAATATATATTTATTTATTTAGAAAAAGAAAAAAGAAAGAGAGATAGCTTTCTTCTTTTTCTGTGTCAATCATTTACTTTTTCCTCTTCCCCTTCCGGTATGCACTTACTCATCGCATTTATGCACGCTCTCCGCCTCCTGCCTTCACACCATGGTGCCGCGCAGCCTACATACTCGCCCCCTCCAACGTATTCGTCGTCTTGTCAAACAGAGCACTCCACGAGCCGTTGCCCCCCGCGGAGACTCTCTCTTCTGGCCCGCCTTCGTCCTCCACCGGCGGACTCGCGCGGGATGTGACGTCGGTCACCGTCATGGTCGACGCCAGCGGTGGCGCCGGCGACGAGGAGAGCGTCTGTGCCGCGCTGTGATGCACCACCTCGGAGGGCGGCGGCGTGGCGCAGCCGGAGGACTCGTCCGGCGACGGCGCGTCTTCAAGTGGCGCGTCCGAGCCACCCGAGAGCGGCGCACTTGCATCCACCGAAGGGGTGGGTGCTGGTGGTGGCGCCGGGTGCAGCAGCTCGTCCACGCGAGCTTCGATGTCCATTAGCGTCGATCCAGGAGCGAAGCGGGCGTATGGGACACCTGTCGCGTCGCACAAGAAGTAGGTGAAGTTCCACTTCACGGAGGACTGGCCCAGCGTGCCGCGGATACGGCTCTTCAGGAAGGTGAAGAGCGGGGACGCGTGGTCGCCGTTGACCTCGACCTTGGCCATAATCGGGAAGTCCACCTCCCCGATGCGGGGGTACACGCAGGAGATGTTCTCCGCCACCTCGTCCTCGTTCCCGGGCTCACCATTGCCAAATTCGTTGCACGGAAAGGCCAACACCGCAAACTTCTCGTGCCGGTGCTTCTGGTAGAGCTTCGTTAGAATCGTGTAGCCGGCCTCGGTGTACTCCTTGTCCTTGCTCGCCACGTTGCAGATGAGCACGACCGAGCCTTTGTGCTGGGTCAAGTCGTAGAGCTCGTGGTAGCAGCTCAGCACCTGGAAGTCGTAAATTGTTTTCTTCGAGTTGGCGTCAGTAGGGTCCAGTGGCGGCTCGTTGCTCGCCAGCGTTTCATTCGAGGCCCGCACCTGCGCCACCGCGCTGTTCCCTGCGGCATCACCGCCGGACAGCGGCCGCATCGTTTTTGAGAGCGGCGCAGTGGCTGCGCCTTCAAAGACGGAGGTTGCGGCGCGGCTACGAGAATCCATACCAGAAAAAAAAATGAGAGTTTGTGAGAGAGAGAGAGAGAGAGAGAGAGAGAGAGAGAGAGAGAGAGAGAGAGAGAGAGATGAAAAAGAGAAAAGATGCACGATGTGCTCGATAGGGTCAGAAAGAAAAGAAAACAAAAAGTGGGGTGGATCGAAGGAGAAACGCGTACGTGCTCAACTCGTAAGAAAGAGAGAAAGAGGAACAGTTACACAGTTTCGGAGTGATGCGAGGGCACCTCTGAACGAGACAAGGACTCGGTAGGGATCTCTGTACGGCAGCCGCTTTTTAGTTGTTGTTGTGAAAGGGGGTAAAGCGGCGAAATAGTATCAAGCACACCAACATGAAGTGTGCAGTATGAGTCACAAAAAGCAAGTCGGAGAGAGAGAGAGAGAGAGAGAAGTTGGGAGGGTTGAAAGGGCAGCTAGGCCATGAAGATACCTTTGTGGAACCAGAGGGAAGCACAGCGCCTCTCGTCGATGCAGTAGAAGCCAACTCAACTCCACCTTGGAGAAGCCGCAGAGGTCCCACCAACCACCGATAGTTTCACCAATCGTGCATCGTGCGGCAGTAGCTTAATGGCAGTACCGATGAGAAAGGGTCGGAGAACACCAGAGAAATAGTAGCATCTATACCGTGAGATTTACGTTGATACGTGTTCGATTCCTTTTTTTTTTGTGTGTGTGTGTGTTCACAGCAATGGTCTCGTGCTGCAGGCTTTGTGCCTTACGCCAAGATGCTACGCAAGGAGCACTGGACAAGCAAAAGTGTTAAAGAATTATCACCAACCACGCGGGGTATTGGTTGCTGTCGCTGGCGGAGGAGGAAGGAAAGAAAGAAAAAAAAATGTTGTGGTAAAGGGTGCGCGCGGACGCGACACGAGGTATAGAAGCGAAAAGGGAAAGAAAGAAGGGGAGCATCGCAGCATCTTGTGACGCAGAGAAATAAGCATTGAGAAAAGGAAAAGTAAAGAGGAAACTGGGAAAGAGGTGAAGAAGGGCCACAGACGCCACATACATCTCTGCCTTTTAAGTCTATTCCTCCCTTCCACGTGTCACATGCGTAAATAGCACACAAGGTGGGAGAGGGAACAACAGGGTAATAATAGTGGAGTGCGAAACAGAAGCTGCGAGTAACCGCCTGTGCCGTAGAGAGAGAGAGAGAGAGAGAGAGCTGCAGCGCAGCGACGTCGCACAGCATCGGTGACTCACAGCTTTCCGCCCTCCATCGGCTTGGCACCGACACCATCGAAGAGCGGCAGCAGCTTCTTCTCAATCTCTTCTGCCTTCGCACCGGGTGCGAAGCGGTGCACCGCGTGGCCCTCCTTGTCCACCAGGAAGGCGGTGAAATTCCACTTCACGGCAGTGCTGCCGAGGAGACCCTTCTGTGCGTGCTTCAGGTAGTGGTAGAGCGGAATCTCCTTGTCGCCGTTGACGTCCACCTTCTCCATGATCGGGAAGTCCGCCTTGAAGCGCGTGCAGGCAAACTCCTTCACCTCCGCCTCTGTTCCAGGCTCCTGACCGTTGAACTGGTTGCAGGGGAAGGCCAGCACCGTGAAGCCGCGGTCCTTGTACTTGTTGTACAGCGCTGCGGCCGCCTCGTACCCGCCCTTCGTGTAGCCGCACTGGCTGGCCACGTTGTAGATGAGCAGAGGGTGGCCCTTGTGCTGGGTGAGGTCGTAGGGCTGGTGGTCGCCGCCGTTGACTTTAAAGTCATAAATGGATGCTGCGGCAGCCGCACCGGCACCGAATAAAATGGCAGAGGCACGCATTGTGTAAGAGAGAGAAAGAAGAGCGAGTGAATGCACGAAGTAGAGCGGGTCAACTTTGAGATAACACCGGTGGTAGATATGGAGCAGATGTTGTATAAGTAAAGTAAGAGGGATAGCAGTGGTGGGGGTATTGATGGTCGTTCTGCTGCTGGCGTGTGGAAACGAGTCGCAGACACATCATAGACACACAGAGAGAGAGAGAGAGAGAGAGAGAGAGAGAGAGGTAATAGAAGGAATAGTACGGTGAGGTGGTCGAGCCGCGAAGTGTCAGAGCCTCAAGAAGACACGCGAGCATGTACTGCGTGAGATACGAAGGTAGACCATATGTTGCAACAAGGCTGCGGTCTGTGCACGGCAAATCAGGCACCAGACTATTCGTTTCGTTTTCAATCTGCTCGAATTGGCGTGTTTGTGTGTGTGGGTTTGTGTGTATGTGCGTCTAGTTCAGAAAAGTGAGGGGAGTGTACTACGTGACTCACGCAAATATGGAGACAGGTGCATGGCACTACCGACACCTTTGTTGGCACCCACACTCACACATAAAAGAGATAAAAGAAAAAAATTGAGAAGGAGGTATTTGATAATAGCCTCTGATGTGTGCGTATGCGTCGCGTTACGCTGAGGAGGAATTCCAGCGAACGTGCACGCGAACCAACAGAGTGGAGCAAATAAAGAAGAAGCAATAAAGAAAGTGTTCAGCAAGGAGAGCGCAAACCCAAAAGAGTGAAAAAGAACTTTGTAACGTTCGCGAGCAAACGCGTTGCTGCCTTCTCTCCGACAAGGAAATAAGGACGGTGAGACCATGCGGGTCTTCGCATGCGTGCGTCGATGTTCTTTTTTGCGACGGCACCGCCTGAGCGTGGTCGCGTGTGCAGCGCTCGATCACACACACACATACACAGCGAGCAAATCAAAGAGACGGTGTGAAGTCACAACAGAGAGAGAGAGAGAGAAAAAGAGAGAGCGCGCGGGAAGCGAAGAAAAAAAAAGAGAAAAAAGAGAGATGGGTACAGCGAGGGAGCAAAAGCAAGAGCCAGATGCGTTGTCGGTTCAGCAAAAGAAAATATATGTAAAGGCACCGCAGATGACGAGTGCTGAGAGTGTGTATAAGAACTGTAGCGAGAATAGCGTGCCTGCGGGCTCCGGTGCAGCGGTGAAGAGGGCCGTCGAGGCGGAATCAAAGAGAAGTCGGGTGTTGCGCAGTCGAGCAGCCTCCGCTCCACGAAACAAAACGAAAATCAAAATAGAAAGAGAGATGTGTCTATTTTCTGCAATCCACAACGCACAATCCAAAGCGGTCATTTAATAGCCGCGATGAAATGCATCGTCTTTTTTTTTCCACCCAGTTCCCATAGAAAATAGAAACCAAACAAGGTCAGCGGAGAGACACCAGTAAGGGCAGTTGCCAAACATTCCGCTCCGCGCGCATAGCTCTCGAAGCTGATGTGCCCGTCATGCGCACCGCAGTTTAATGTCTCATCAACGCATCTCGCTGCGCACAAGTGGCTATTGTGCGGCACCGCCAGTGAGAAAGGAATTGAGGGAAAGAAAAGAAAGAAAGCAGAAGGCAGGACACAGATCACAACGAGAGTAGATATATAGATATAGATAAATATATTGTCTTACTTGTGATGTACGTCGCTCTTTAGCTGGCCGGGGCCGGAGCCGCACCTGCGTCGTCAAAGAGCGGCAGCAGCTTCTTTTCAATCTCTTCTGCCTTCGCACCCGGTGAGAAGCGGTGCACCGCGTGGCCCTCCTTGTCCACCAGGAAGGCGGTAAAGTTCCACTTTACGGAGGTGCTGCCGAGGATGCCCTTCTGTGCGTGCTTCAGGTAGTGGTAAAGAGGGCTCTCCTTGTTGCCGTTGACGTCCACCTTCTCCATGATCGGGAAGTCCGCCTTGAAGCGCGTGCAGGCAAACTCCTTCACCTCCGCCTCTGTCCCAGGCTCCTGGCTCATAAACTGGTTGCAGGGGAAGGCCAGCACCGTGAAGCCGCGGTCCTTGTACTTGTTGTACAGCGCTGCAGCCGCCTCGTACCCACCCTTCGTGTAGCCGCACTTGCTGGCCACGTTGTAAATGAGCAGAGGGTGGCCTTTGTGCTGAGTGAGGTCGTAGGGCTGGTGGTCACCGCCGTTGACCTGGAAGTCGTAGATGGAGGACATGGTGGTGGTGAGAGTGAAAGTGGAAAAGAACGGGAGAGGAGTAGAAGAGAGAGAGAAACAAAAAATAAGCGAGGGAAATTGCTGGAGAGACAAAGAGGTGTGTGATCTGTTGGTTATTAATTCCTTTATGAATTGGGAGGAAACAACAGAGAGAGAGAGAGAGAGAGAGAGAGAGAGAGAATAGTTAGCGGTGAGAGTGAGCAGTGGCTAATGTGCCGTTGCACACATAACCTTGGGAGGGGAGAAACACCAATTGCACGCAGTCGTGATCAGCTGAAGGGCAGGAAGTGAAGAAAGGGAGGAGCGTCTACCCTGCCCAAGATGTACACTCCCGTGTACTCGAAGCGCATGCGCGTCGACGAACCATGCACGTCACACCACAATACAGAGAAACAAAGAGAAGCGCAGATGCTTCACTTTATCAAAAAAAAATTTTTCACTTGTTTTATGTGTGCTTTCCGGTGAAGTTAAAGCCTAATTTTTTCCTCAAGCTACCACGACCAAGAAAGGCCAGTCCCGAAAAGAATTCATCTTTGATACGGTCGAGAGGGATGCCGCACCACGAAAGGAAGCCTGCAGTGATGCTGTGCGTGCGGATGGCGAATAATAATAAGAGTGGAGGACAGGAAAGTGGCGAATAATGGCGAAAACAAAAATCAGCACTTCACTTGGCTGCGGGTGCCGCACTTTCAGCAACGTCATCGTAAGACGTCGTCATTGAGCCGTCAGTGGAGTGGCCAAACAGACGATGAAGCACTGAGAGGTGGAAAAGAAGAAAAATAAAATGAGAAAAAAAAAGACGAAGCCGCAGAAAGAAATAGCCGAGAAGAACGTGTATAGTAAAGGATAGTAATAAAAGGGTAAAGAAGTCCATGAGAGGTCGCTGTCGGCGGTTCACACGTATAGCTGAACCCCGGCGCTCTATCGTCACGGTCGAACAGAGATCATCGCATAACGCGCGATACGAATAGGGAGGGAGAGAGAGAGGAAGAAAGAAAGAAAGAGAGAAGACGTTCATCGGAAAAAGGCCAGACATTGCTTTAAGCAGCTTCCATCAGCGGGGCCAGCTTCTCATCGATCTCCTCCGCCGTCGCACCCGGTGAAAAGCGGTGCACCGCGTGGCCCTCCTTGTCCACCAGGAAGGCGGTGAAGTTCCACTTCACGGAGGTGCTGCCGAGGAGACCCTTCTGTGCGTGCTTCAGGTAGTGGTAGAGCGGAATCTCCTTGTCGCCGTTGACGTCCACCTTCTCCATGATCGGGAAGTCCGCCTTGAAGCGCGTGCAGGCGAACTCCTTCACCTCAGCCTCCGTCCCAGGCTCCTGACCGTTGAACTGGTTGCAGGGGAAGGCCAAAACCGTGAAGCCGCGGTCCTTGTACTTGTTGTACAGCGCTGCGGCCGTCTCGTACCCGCCCTTCGTGTAGCCGCACTGGCTGGCCACATTGTAGATGAGCAGAGGGTGGCCCTTGTGCTGGGTGAGGTCGTAGGGCTGGTGGTCGCCGCCGTTGACCTGGAAGTCGTAGATGGAGGACATGGTGTTAGTGAGAGTGAAAGTAAAAATGAACGGGTGATGCGCAAACGCGTATATATGCGTGTGTGTGGGTGTGTGTGAGTGATATGAAGCCGATAGGACAGAAAATATCTCGCTGCAGAACCAACAGAAGTGCATGCGGAAGAGCAATCAATTTTTTAGAGAGGTGTGAGAGCGGCGTGTGTGGCAAAAGGAAGAAGAAATAAGAGGAGGTTGAGAGAAGAGAAAGAGAAAGAAAATGTACGAGATACCGGTGATTGACTTGAAAGCAGTTTACTACCTTTTCATCTCATGGCTGCTTCCTAACGCAAGACGTGCCTCCTCTCCTCTCTGTTCCTCTGTAGTGCATCAACAGCGGAAGAAAAGAAAATCTTGAGAAGCGTCCCGTAGTAGTTCTTTTTTCCTTTTTTCCCGACCGGTGGCGACCACTCGTGGCGCTTCAAACAACTGGTGGAAAGACTTTACGCCACTTTAATTGCACCGTCAACACTGTTTTCTGCGTCTCTGCCAGTGGTTTCTTCTGCTGCAGCTGTGGCACTTGTCATCGTGTTTGTGTGCCCTTCACATAGTTGCTGTATACTTTTGTTGTTACTGGTCTGTCTTCGGTCTATTTTGAAGTTAGTTACGTGGTGGTCTGCTCTCTCTCTCTCTCTTTTCACCTCACCTCACCTTGCCCAGATTACTTAATGTTGCTCTCTCTCGTCTTCTTCCTCTTGCCTCCTCCTCCTCACGCAGCCTTGTGTGCCATCTCTCTGTCCTTGGTGCGTAGCGCGCACAGCAGCTTCTTCGGAAGCTTTCTTTTACTCCTTTCTCATGCCTCTTGTGCATCTCTCAATGTAGTGGAAGAGAGGCAACGAATAAGAGAAGTCAGGCTAGCGTCCTGGACAGCTTTAGTAAAAAAAAGGCAAACATACAATTGCTGCAGAAGAGAAGGACGGAAGAGAAGACGAAGGGGAAAAATTACATTTTTTTGAAACGCGTGGGGGTCGTCGTATCAACTGTTTTTTTGTTCTCTCTTAGTGTACCATACAGATACATAAATAAGTCAAAAATAAATAGAAATTTTTGTTCTCGGTGTTCGAGGCAGAGGATGAGCTGCTGATCGATCACGGTGGAGGGGCAGGCGAAGACGTGAGAGTGACACAGAGAGAGAGAGAGAGATCCATTATAGATATTACACAACGCGGCAAGGAGAAAAAAAATGAAGGCAAACAGAAGAAACTCCGGAAGGGTGTGATGAAAGCACACATGCACACACACTCACACTCCCGCTCACACTTACACCCACAGACTCAGGCAACTCTCCTTGTGATCATTTCAATGTTGTTGGCGTAGTTGCTGGGACATGTGGGTGTATGTGTGTGTGCGGGTGGTGAGAGAAAGGAACGAATTGAGCATATAACGCTCCGGCCTACTTCGGGGAGTACATGAAGGAAAACATGAAAAAAATGAACGCAAAGTCCGAGACAGTAATTAATGATGGAAGTACAATCGACGAACCAAAGGAAAAAAAAAGGATTTGTTTAAAGAGGCGACACAGAGAGGCAATGCACCATCGTACAACACAATAAACAAAAACCGCCGACGTCACCACCCCGCGATCAGGTAGAGATGCACCGCAAAACACAATCGGGAACGAAGTAGCGAATGAGGGCTCTCAGAGTGGAGGAAAATAAAAAAAGGTGTTGCAACACGTGCGGGTTTTTGTGGTCGTGCGAGATAATTTTGCCACGCGCGAGCAATTGTGCGTCCGCGTCTGTGTGTGTGCGCGCCGTGTACGTACGCCAACGTAGCTAAAAACGTGACGCCGTAGCTCGAATTATTCAGAGCACACACGAAAAGGAAAAAAGAAAGCTAGTAGTAGATAATTAAGCACGCCAGCACACACCATCCTTGATTTTTTTCTTTCTTTCTTTTCCTTCGTGAATGTTGCCTTTCATCACTGTACCCCCTTCTTTGCTCTGAATAAATCTCCTTATCACGTATTCCGCTGTCTGGTCAATGGTCAACTAAACAATAAAAAAAAATAAAAACTTTAAGACTGGTGGTGGTAGTGGGAAACAGAAGGGTGAAGAAACGGTGTAGGACACTGCGTATTTCCTTTTCTTGCTTGACTTGAAAAAAAAAACCGTTTGGTTGCCTCAGCGCTTCACTTTGGCAATCTTTCCCCTCCTAATTTCTCGAGATTTGATCTTGTGTTGAGTCGTGTTGCTTGTCTGTTTGTGTGTGCATGGCTAACGCGGTAGGTCGGCGCTCGGGTGAAAGGCAGTGACGCAGCAAATGTGCCTCGCGCCGATCTCGACAGCAGAACAACAAAAAAATATCACCGAGCTTGTCAGTGAAGAGAGCAAATTTTTTCTTGTTGTGAACAAGTCAGAAGGAAGAGGGAAAAAAAAAACACAGAGGCCTCCATCGCTAGTTCGCAGTTCGTATTGGTAAAGAGCGAACCAGAGGGAAAAAAAAAAGAGAGCGAAGAAGTGAAGGGAGGGCAACAAACATCAGAAAAAAAAATTAAAATCTGTGCAGCTTGAGACGTACTGAGAGAAACAAAAAAGAAGATTAGATGGAAAGGAGGAAACACCGTGCGTACCGACGTGACGAGCTCCGACATCGTTCTTTCGTCCTCTTCACGGGTGGCAGGCGTACCAGTCCGCCCCTCCCACACACAGATACACACACACACCCATACACACACATACAGAGAAGCATTCCTCCACGGGACACAGTCAGCGGACTAGAAACAACAGCACCCAAATTTGTTTGAGACGCGCGGCATCTTCGAAGTCGCACACCCCTATTAAAGTAAAACAGAGAAAATAAAATGAGAAAAAACACCCACTAGACGGTAGATGGAGGGAGGAAAAAAAGAAACAGGGCAAGTACTTCTCTGCCTGCTCTTCTCAGAGAGACTTTCACAGATGACTGAGGCGCCATGTGTTCTGTACAACAGTGAAAAGGAAGCAGACAAGGAACACATTGCTGTGCAAACCGCTCCGGTGTGCGTGTGAGTGTGTGTGTGTGTGTGTGCATTCATGTGTGCGCCATTGCACCGCCATCCTCTGCCCTTCTTGTTTGCCACTTCACTAGCTCGTTGAGCCGTTCCTTCATCTTCGCTATCTCTCTCACTGCCTCCACTCTCTCCTCTCTCTCTCTCTCTCTTGCAGGCCTTAGACCGTCCGCACCTTTTCCGTCCTAGTCAACTCCAACGGAGTCACGCAGAAAGGAGAAGGGTGCTACGTCAACTTCTGACATTGTCGGACACACAGACACAGCAAGGAAACTAAAGTCGACGGGCCAGAGATCCTATTAAGAGAGAGAGAGTGTAAGGCCACACGAAAGGAGATAAGAAAGAATATCGGAGAAGAACGGAGCGTGTGGTGGTGGTAAAGAAGCAGACAAAGAGGTGCGCACATCTGTCTTTGTGTTGTGGGGTGTGCGGGGACGCGACCTCTCGCCACAGACAGAGAAAAAAAAACATTACGCACTTCTTTCCTGCGTTTTTTAGAGCACGGGGAAGTTCTTCGTCGTCTCGATGGGCCACACGCTCGCCTGCACCTCACCAATGTGCTTCTTGCGCAGCATGAACATCGTCGTCCGGCTCTGGCCGATGCCACCGCCGACCGTCTGCGGCAGGTCGCCGTTCAACAGCCGCTGGTGCCAGCTGTAGCGCAGCCGGTCGTTGTCGCCGGTGATCTCGAGCTGGCGGCGCAGCGTCTCGGGGTCGACACGGATGCCCATGCTGCTGAGCTCCAGCACGTCGTCGAGGGCGGGGTTGAAGACCAGGATGTCGCCGTTCAGGCCCTCGAGCGACATGATGGCGTCGACGGAGGGTGCCTCCTCCTCGGCAGCCGGGAAGCCGATCTTGGACGAGTCCACCGAGACGGGCGAGGACCAGTCGTCGTAGTCGGGGGCACGGGCGTCGTGGCGGTCGCCGTGGCTCAGCTTGCCGCCAATGCCGACGAGGAAGACGGCACCGAAGCGGCGCACCGCCTCGCGCTCGCGAGACTTGGGGTCGAGGTTGGGGAACTTCTTGAGAAGCTGCTCGGCGTGCAGGAAGGTGATCTTCTCCGGCAGCACCGGGGTGATGTCCGGGAAGGCGGCACACACGCGGCGCTCCGTCTTGTACAGGGCGCTGTACACCTTCGTGACGATCTCGTGCAGGAAGTCGAAGTTGCGGTCCTCCGGCTTCATCACACGCTCCCAGTCCCACTGGTCGACGTAAATGGAGTGCACGTTGTCGAGGGTGTCCTCCACGCGCAGGGCACGCATGTTCGTCACGATGCCGGTGCCATCAACAAACTTGTGATCACCGAGCGTCTTGCGCTTCCACTTGGCCAGCGAGTGCACCACCTCGTAGTTCGCCTCTGGGATGTCCTTCACGCGCACCTGCACCGCCTTCTCGAAGCCGGAGAGGTTGTCCTGCGTGCCGTCCCCGACGCGGGCGAGCATCGGGCACTCAACCTGGATGAGGTTCAAGGCGCTGCCAAGCTCCTCGGTGAAGATGGACTTCACCGTGACGATGCGCTTCTGCAGCTCGATGTAGGCCTGGGGATCGGACGACATGGTTGGCGTGGAAGGCGAGAGAGAGATAAGTGTTTATGAGGGGAGAAGAGAACGATTAAAAAAAGAGAAGAGTCGCGGAGAGCTAAGAGGACTACCATATTGGAGAGGGATTGTGATTACCAGAGGAAAAAAAAGGGGGTATGAGAGGGTAAGAGAGTGAGAGAGTCAAATGTTGAGAGAGAAAAATAAACAAATAGCCTGTCGACAAGAAGGCAAGACGAGTGGCGTGCTGCAAAGCACATTGACCACCTGCAGCCGCGGCCGAGGCGGATAAAGAAAACCCTCTGTGCTCACTGTTAAGATGTCATCGACGATTACGCCAAAGGCTGCTGGTGGACGAGCCGTGCCACTGCCTTCCAGCTCTTACTTATTTCGTGTTTTTTTTTTCCACTTGCACGCACACAGACACACAGCACGTTAAGAGAGACGTCACGCCTCTCAAATCTCACCTCGCATTCGCCGAGGTGAACAAAAGCACATGCTTCCTGAGAGCGAAACAGCAAAGGAAAAGGAGAAGAAAAGCACACACCTGTTGCGCTCTTTCAAGCCACGAAAGGTATACAAAGACCCCACAAAAGTAGTCTTCCCACGTATACTCTTTTACCACATCACTGCAGGGCAACGTGAAGCGAGCGTGGCACCGTACCTCACCCACTCGTACCTCTTTTTCGCACCAGAAGAAACATACCAGGAAACAAAAAAAAAGTAGTGCATCCACGTCGGCGAAAAAAAAAAAACTGAAGACGACCACGCCTTCTCGACAAGAAGCACTTACCAATACACACACACGCATCACACCAAAAGGAAAGAAAATGTTTCTTTTCTCCTCTGTTCAAAACGCCTTCCTGGCCGCCGCCACGAAGCACGCTACAGCGCATTCGGCGCTGCACCGCCACGCGCCGACGTCCGCTCAATGTCATTCGCCGTGTGCAGCACCTGCTGCAGGAACGAGAGCGCCTCCGTCATCGGGGCAATGTTCTCCTCTAAGCTGCAGTTGGGACGCAGCTTCCAGTGAATCGTAGAGCCGCGCGAGCGGAAGAAGGTCAGCTTCGACGTCGGCTTCAGCACCTCGGCCATCTCCTCGTGCGAGAGACGGAGGCCATCGCGACCGCCTCCGCCGTGTCCCTCCGCCCGCCGCGCCGCACAGAGGGCTCGCATGAAGTTGTTGTTGCTTGAGTTCTGCATCGCCGCCACCTTCACCGGGCCGTAGGAGCGCACCTTCTCCTTCAGCTGCCGCGCCGCAGCGAAGTTCTCGATGAAGAGGGAGGTGGTGTTGTCGACGAGAAGGTCGGTGCCCTCGGGCTTCACGCGCGACGTGTGCTCCACCACGATGCTCTCGACGTTGAGGTCATCCGCGGCGAAGTCCACCTCGCACACGTTTGTCAGATCCATTCGCTCATACGCGGCACTCGAGCCATGGCTCAGGTAGTTGTGCTCCGCCAGGGACAGCTCTTCCAGAATCGCCTTGGCCAGCGGGGCAGCGCGGCTGTCGCCGTGTTGCTTCCACCGACGGAAGGCGCGGAACTCGACCTCGAAGGGGTACGCCACCGTCTTGTTGCGCGCCAGATCGTCCTCGTCGTTCTCCTCCACCGGTGGCTTGGTGGCCGACGACGGCGCCGCTGCTGTTGCTGTGGCGGAGGTGGACGCATCCTCGGACGGCGCGGAGGCCGCACTCACCTCTTGCGGACCCGCGTCACTGCCGCCATGTGCGCTTGTCGACGCTGCTGCGGTCGAAGAGTGGTTGGGCGAGGGCAGGTCCATGCCGATGCCGACCGGCGCCGGTCCCATACGCGCGCGTGCGGCAGCTCCCGCGGCGGGCGAGCGGTACACCGGCGGCGGGGGTAGAGCAGGGGCTGCTGCCGGCGCCATCGGTGTCGGTGCCGCGCTGTACGACGTGTTGCCCGCCGCTGCCGCCTCAGCCTGCAGCTCGCCCTTGCGCCGCACAAAGGTCTCGTCCAGCGAGAAGACGGACCAGTTGAAGGCGACACCGACGTTCTCGACGTCGAGCAGGTGAAACTGGTCCTCGTCGCTGTCCCACACTGCGCGTGCGATGGACCGGCTCTGCCGCTCGTTCGAGAAGAAGTTGATCTTCACGGTGGTGGAGCTGGCAGGGAAGTTGAGGGAGCCGCTCTCCATGTCGACGGCACGCGACACACAGGTGGGACAGTCGCGGATGAAGTACAGCTGCATCGACTCGGTGTTCATGCGCTCGACGAACTCGCCAAAGGTGGCGTGCTTCAGCGGGGTGGAGTAGGAGCCCTGCCGCGCCAGACAGCAGTACGCCGCACCGAGATTGATCTTCACCGACACGTTCTGCGTCCGCACATCCTCGAGACTCAGCAGAAAGCGGAACTCGCGCAAAAAGTAGTCGTGCAGGGAGGAGAAGCGGCGCGCCGTCAGCACTGGGCTGTTCGCGACGCTGTTCTCGTACATCAAGCCAGTCGACGTCCCGGCCTGCTGCACCGTCAGCGGCACCACCTCGTCCTCGTCAAGGTAGTGGTCCACGTCCTCCCCCTCCACCTCGCCGGGCTTGGCAGCGTGGTGGGAGCCGCGCACGCGTCCGACGCCGCCGCCGCGGGAGTGGGCCGGCGTGGGTGCCGCCGATCCGCTTGTGGAGTTCGGGTCAACGTACTTCGTCGCAGAGGACGACGTGGCAGCACCAGCCGCAGTCGCACTACCACCATCCACGTTTGTTGTCAGCGCGGCGGCGGAGAGAGAGGGCAGCAGTGCCGCAGAGGATGCGGGAGCAGCAGCCGTACCGGCAGCGGGAGAAGGCGACACAGCATCTGCCTTCGCGCCAGCAGCAACAACGTCGTCATCGTCCGAGGTAGTGTCGTCGTCACCTACTGGCAGAGGCACCGCCTCCGCCGCCGCCGCCGCCGCTGCCGCAGCGCTCACCATCTTCTCCGCGTCTTCGTGGGAGAGGGAGGCGCTCGTCTCCGGCACCGCCTCCTCCACATCGAAGCCGGCAGCGGCGTGGGTTTGCTGCTGAAGGACGCGCTGCAGCTCCATCGTGTTATCGCTGACCTCGTTAGGAACAGCAGCTGCGGCTTCGACGTCCTCGGCACCGGTAGCTTCCTCAGCTGGAACGTCGTCCTCCACAATTACAGGGACCGGAAGTGCGGGCGAGGACGCATCCTCAGCGTCAGCGTAGTTGTCCGCACCGGCAACAAGAGCAGCAGCAGTGGCGTTCACCACCACCTCCTCCTCCTCCTGCTCCTCGTCGTTCTCCTCCCTCCCTTCCTGTGGCTGCTGGTCCTCTCCGTCGCTCTCACCATCCTCCAACTCTCCCCGCATCGCCAAGTCCTGCGCCGTGCCGCGGCGTGGCTTGCCAATCGACAAGTTCACCAGTCGAATCAGCTTATTCTGCAGCTTGAACGGCTTCTCGCCCTTGTGGCCAAAGAGCTTCAGCGTGACCTGCCGCGTGTGGTTCTGCAGATCGCCGATGATGACGCAGTAGCGGCGCCGCTTCTCGTTGCGGAAGAGCAGCTGCCGTGCAGTGTCGTTCGCGTTGTTCTCGAAGACACCGAACTGCGTACGCGGGGCGTTGGCGCGGGCCTCTGCTGCCGCCATGGCCGCAGCGATCATGCGCTCTCGCGTCGTCGTGGCATCGCTGGCAGGGGCGAGAATGCTGCTGGCACCCGCGGCGGGCATGACCGGGACGGCGTTCAGCGGGATGTCCTTGCCTTTCTTGAGGTGCGCAAACTGCGCGGCGATCTCCTCCTCCTCGGTGACCGGCTTGGCTGCCTTGGAGCCGAGAGTGGATGAGGGCAGCACGACGGTGGTGGTTGCGGCGGTGATGATGGTGCTCGCCTCCTCGGCGCGGTTGTACACGGCAGCGCTCTGCCGCTCCAGTTCCTCGGTGCGGAGTTGATGCTTGAAGGTGCCGCGGCCACGGCGAACGACAGGAGCGGCGGGCGGGGCCGCTTTGGCCGCTCCGGCACTGGTCGGCTGCGACATGACGTTGCCTTTCTTCTCTGCTCTTTTTTGTTGTTGTTGTTATTGTGAAGTACGATGAGGGGGAAAATAGATAAATGGAGGCGAGAGGCCGGCCTCTGCGCTGCAGTCAATAAAGCAGACTTCTCGTTGTAGTGATTGGGCTCTGTGTGTTGATAGTCTTCCCTCTCTCTCTCTTTCTGTATGCGTGTGTGTGTTTGTTGAGGCACGTGATATGAAGGGACTTTTATTCTCCGTTGTTGACGTAAAACCGCACCGGAAGCAGGCAATAAAGAAAAAAGAAGGGAGAGATGAAAGTTCGTTGGCACTTACTCACTGCGTTGAAAGACAATGCGCCGCGACGAGATGGCCTAGTGATGTGGCCCAGAGCTATAGCGACAGCACCGTGTCATAGCATCAATTATGCAATTTTTTTTTCCACCTTTGGCATTGGTCTGCCACATGAACAACTCATCGAGGGCATTCCGACACAACAACCGCCATCTACGCGCCGCGATCTCAACGCCTTTACTTCAGCTTTCTGGAGGCGCCGCTTCAGCGTGAGTTTGAGTGGAGGTGTGACATGAACGCTACCTATCTTCTCTGTATTGGGGCTTGCAATGTGTGGAGTGGGTACCTGCCGCAGCCGCAGCAGTAGCAGTAGCACTGCAAGGAGCTGCAGACCCGCTAGAAGAGAGGACTACACGACACGCGCAACAACGCGTCACTCATATCTCTCCGGAACGCACTAAAAGAATAGCCAGAAAAAAAAAAGAGGACAGACAAAAGATACTCTCAAATACATCCCCGAAATAGGAACTGAGAGAATAAACGCTCACATACGCACACAGGCACGTACACCACAGCCCCAACAATCAAAAAATTCTCTGGAAACCGGATTTCAGCTGAGACGACGTCCGTACTTGTCCACGCGGTAGGTCGAAGCACCCATGTTGCGCATCTTCAGCTTGCCGGACTTCATGTACGTGCCGATCCGACCTGCCTTCTGGCAGGCGTCCTCCATCCGCTTCAGCGCACTCGCCCACTCCTTCTCTGTCGGGTACTTCACCGCCTTGGCGAAGGTGCCAGACTTGTTCGCCGACGGCGGGGAGAAGGAGATGCTAGCCTCGCGGTCGTTGGCCACGATGTTCGTGAAGTGGTGGTAGATGTGCTCCGCCTCGGCGTAGGCCTTCATCGCATTGCTCATCTCACGCAGTTTGTTGATGGCAGCCTCGGGGTTCTGAAAATCCTTGATCGTCACCTTCACCGCGTGCCCCTTGCGGAGGTCCTGCACGATCTTCTTGCTGCGCCAGCCCACAAAGTGCGCGTCGACGGCATCGCGGAATTGGTGATCAATGAGCGGCTTTGTCTTGCCAATGTGCTGGGGTTGTTGCTGGTGTTGGTGGTGGGAGAGCGCCTGTGATGCACCCGTCCCCTCCGTCGCAGCGCTCTCGGGCATGGGAGGAGAGGTCAACGCGGCGGGGTCGCCCATCGTCCCCTCCGCCGCCTCCATCTCTGACTGCACCAGCTTCAAAATCCACGGCCGCTCGCGCCGGATGCGGCAGTAGGCGAGCTCCGTCCCCCGCGCACCCATCTGGACGAGGTTCATCTCGCGGAAGTGCGCCTGCTCCAGCGCGTCCTTAGTTTCCATCGGACTGAGGTGCACGCGATCCTCCACGCCTGTTTCTGCGTTCTCGATGTGGGTGATTTGCACCGAAGGCGGGAGAATGAGCGCGTCTACGGGGTGCTGGGTGAGGTAGGTGCGGATCTTTTCCATCGCCGCGGGTGGGGCGTTGGGCGGCGCCAGCTCCTCCATAATGCTGTCGATGCTCTTTTTCGCCGTCTCCACCGCCGCGTCGTGCCGCACGCCGGCCATCGGGTCGAACTCAAAGTCAAACGCGCTCGTGTTGGTGTCGACGTCGGGGACGCTGTCGCTCGTCTGCTTCGGTGCGCGGAGGGGGGCTGTTGTGGTCGCGTAGAAGCGGGCGCCGCTGAGAAAGGCGGCACGGTGGTTGGGCGTAGCGGAGAGGCAGAAGACGTTTGTGCACGCTGTGGAGGTGGCGGTGGCGGTAGGAGAAGAAGAGGGACCGGCGCCGCGCCGCGGAGCGAACAGGGCGACCGCCCGCAGTGCTGGGAGGGAAGTGCGCAGCATTAGTGTTGCTCTCCCGTGTAATGCTTTTTTTTCTTTTCTTTCTTTCGTGTAGGTGATGAAGTGGGAAGTGGAGGGAGAACTCCGTGCACGGCTTCCTTCGCGTACGGTCATTGCAAGGGAGAAGGAGATGAAGGGAGTGCAGAAATGGCGGAGGACGCATGAGGGAAAGATAGAGAGAGAGAGAGAAGCATTGTGCTTCTTGTCGTCAACGTTGCTGAATTAACCATCACTGACAGAGCGCGTCATCGCCGTCAACCAAGAGAGTTTCATTAAAAAAAGCACGGTGCAATTGTCTTGCAGTTCTCCTCGTACTACAAACCTCGCAGCCACTACTGACGCGCATAAGTTGTTGTGGCAACAAGCACACATCTTTCTTCAACTAATTTTATTTTTTTTTCTTTCCAATGGTTTTTTCTTTTTATGGACGAGCGAGGACGTCGAAGGTCATGCTCACGCCATAGTGGTCAGATGGAAAAAGGTAGGCCGGGGCGGCGGTGTTGCCGTTCTCCTCGTTCACACTGCGCGTGCCCACCAGGTGCGCCTCCACCGGCTTCAGCAGCGGCGGTGCCCCCTGCGCTGGCCTCCCGGTGCGCAAGAAAAGCTTGTCGGAGCGGCCAAAGAACGTCTCCTCGATCTTGAGCTTGCAGAAAGTGTTCGACTCGTCCATTGTTTTGCCGTAGTCGCCCGGGTGGACGAGCGGCCAGCACTCCACGTAGCGCGTCTCGGCTGGCATGCTGAACTCATTGCTGGGCCAGTCGTTGAAGTCGCCCATGACGACACAGTCACCGTGGATCTGTCGCGTTAAGCAGTGCCGCAGCGCCTGATCCTGCGCCGTGCGTGCCGTCTCATGCGCCTTCACAAACGGCGCCAAAAGGTGCATCGTGCACACGTTGAGTAGCCCGGCAGCCTGCTGCGGGTCCTGCTGCGACTTGCGTGCGCTGACCTGCCGTCGGCTACCCAACAGATCCAGCGTCACCGCCGGCATGAGGGAGACGTGGCCGGACCACGCAGGTACGTTGTGGTAGATGAGCTGCTGCACCGGCCACGACTCCGGGCCCTTGCGCACGAGCATCAGCGTCCCCCACGGGTCCAGCGTCGGTCCACGGGGACTGCTGGACATGATGTACCGCTCCCGGCACCACGGCTGCGCCGCGAGGTACTCCGCGAAGGCCGGCTCTACCTCTTGCATCCCAACCACGTCGGCGTCCTCCTGGTCGATAATCTTTGCCAGAATTGGGTAGCGCTGCGGGGTGCAGAAATCAATGCCGGGCATGCCGAGCGGGGTGGGTTGGTTGTTGTAGCGGTCAAACATCACATTCCACGTGAGCAGCTTCAGCGTCTGCGACGTGCGTGCAGCAGAGGCGGCCTCTTCACAGCTCTCGTGGATATCGCTCACGGTGTTGACAGCGGTGGTGGCCTGTGGCATCGGAAACGTTGCCTGCCCCACCCACGCCTGCGCCAGCGCGTCAAAGACCACCGCACCCTCCTCCGTCTTCTGCTGCAGCACCTGCGCCTCGGCCAAAATACTGCGGCGGTGGCGCACATCGGCACGGCGGGCCTGCACCCCGAGGTCCACATAACGCACGCCCCACATGCGTGACTTTTCGTTTCGAAGCCAGCAGAGCGAGGGGCTGAAGTAGAGAGACGGGTGGGCGGCGTCGGCGTCGGCAGTGGCGTACCACCGCTGCAGAAAGCCGCGCGCCGCATCGACGGTGCGCTCCGTGGACAGGAGAGATCGCGCGATTTCTGGCACGCGGTGTGTGGCGATCCCAGGTAGGTACTCCCGCAGCAGCGGCTCCATTTCAACCAGCTTGTTCTGACACAGCAAGGTGAACTCCGCCGCGGTCCATGGCTGTCCTGGACTCCAGAATGGCGCGTACGCCGGCTGCCCGCGTCCCGCGTCTGTGCTGGTGCCTGTGGTGCTGCATGCAGTACTGACGCGGCGGTAGCGCCTTCCTTTTGCAATCACGGAGCGGAGATAGGTAGCGAAGGGGTGCACCGTCACTGCACAGGTGCCCACGTCGCCCTGGGTGAGGTAGAAGGGCACCTGCATCGCCTCCGCCGTGGTGGTGCCGTAGCAGAGCAGCACGAGCGTGCTCCACAGGTGGGTGAGGTAACTCTCCATCAAGTTCGTGTAGGTCTCATGCGCGGCGACGGAGAGGGGGGCGTCATGCACACACTTCTCTGCCTCCTTGGTTGTTAACGTCTCCGCCGACCTCAAGAGCTCCGCTGCCGCATCTTTGGAAAGAAAGAGAAGAAGAAGGGCGACGAGATCGACTTCCATCACACCGTTCGGCAGCTCTCGCACGACCTGGAAGGACGGCTCACGCGGCACGGCAGGTGATGACAGCGCTGCTGTCGCCGCCGCAGTTGCCCCCTCGCCACGCTCGCTAGCGCGCTTGTTGTGGTAGGCGTCCATCATCAGATTGAACTGCGCACCGCCCAGCGCGGGCAGGCTCGTGACTTCGCACCCGGTGCACAGGAGCATCAGCAGCAGGGCATCAAGGCGGCCGCTGGTCAGCGCACGTGTGTCAACGCCCCCACTGCTTCCGCTGCTGCTGCTGCTGGTCGTACTGCGCGTCGCGCCATCCAGCTCGAGCCACGCCAGCGCATTGTTCAGCGTCAGGTGGCGCAAATCTGCGTAGCCGTGCACGATGTGCGTCGCCTGGAAGTACGGCGTCGCGGCCAGGAGTGTGTGGACGAGGGAGTTGGAGCCGACAAAGCAGAGACTGCGGGTGGTGTGGTGCTGGGCCCCGTCACGGGCGGCAAGGTCCAGTGCCCACGCCGCGGCCTTGCGCTCCACCACACCCTCCACGCTCGTGCCGGAGACAACGACCTCGCGGGGCACGAGACCGCTGGCGAGGGGCATCGACCGCACCAGCCGCTCCTCCACAGCTCGTGTGAGCGGCATCCCAGGCAGACGAACCGCGCGGCTCTCCACCTTGCGAGTGATGCGGCCGTGCCGATACTCGTGCACCTTCGCCGCCATCCCGGCGCCGTCGAAGGCGAACAGGAGAGACTGCTTGCACACCACGCGGCGCAGCAGCTGCTCCAGCGCGGTGACGACATGCCGGGCCACCTCCTTGTTTCTGCGCGACTCAGGGGTGACGTTCTTGGCCAGCCGCTGTGCCCCGCTGATGAAGGAGTCCACGTCGATCGCCACGTAATCGTACTCCACCGGCTTCTTCGTGACGAGGAGGTGGTAGGCGTCCATGAGACGCCTGTTGTCGCGGTAGGAGACGAGACATCGCGGTGAGACGCGCAGAAAGCCACGCATGAGGGCAGTGTGTCGCAGAATTAGCTGGGATGCGATAGTGTGTGTATGTGTGTGGGAGGGTTCCGTCACTCGGAGATTCAGCGACACACACACACAATCAGCGATGTGGGGGGATGGCTGAGCAAACGGAAAAGACAAAAAAAGAGGGTCTGTGAAGATGTGCGAGCGGCTTAGCGCTGCTGATGTGTGCCGCCTTTGCTGCTGCTCTGCTGGTGGTGTGTGTGTGTTGCGGTAGCGCAAAGAAGAAGGACGAGGGTGAGCGAAGGAGAGATCTACTAAAATGGCCCCAACAGCAAGAAAAAAAAAAGAATACAGTACGGTGGCGCGTTGACACAACGAGCACTCGCTTATCCGCATCGTCAAGGAAGGCTGTCTGAAAGAAACAAGTTCTTTGAAAACCGCAAAACTATGCTATCACATACTCAACCGCTGCATCTGAGCGTTCCCTTTGTGAGGCGACAGACGGCACAGTTACACACGGATGTATGACCGCTGCTTATGAGGACATGGCGTGCGTGAGTCATCCTTTTACTATTCTTATTTATTTTATTATCATAGTCTGCCGTCTCTACTTGATCGAATTGGCAGTCGCGAGACAGGCAGAGAGGATGCCGGAGAATTAAAAAAAGAAGGACAAAGGAGAATGGACCCAGTAAAAAGATTTTTTTTTTTACGCCTATGTGAGGTGGGAGAACGGGGAGAAAGAGAAAAATAAACGAACCCGAAGTGTGAGAGAAAGAGGCGTAGCCGGTGTTGCACAGCTGACATCGCCCACACACGCGAACAACTCGCCACCACGCATGGAACGCTAACGAAGAAGGAGATGAAAAGAAGAAAGAAAAAAAAAAGGACTGAAGAAAAACATTAGGAAACTTTGGATGCCGCTGCGAGGATGTGGTTTGCAATTTGTGCTTCACAAGTAATTGGCCCGTGTTCTTCACGAACCGTATTTATTGCCGCAGAAGAATGTACTCACATACGCACACAGATACAAACACAAGTTAGCGGATAGGATACAGCGCTGACCAAAAAAAAAGGATATTATCGATAGCAAGTAAACTGAGAGAGCGCATTGGACATCCCTTCCCACTGTATGCGTACAGAGAGCGACGCGTGTGTGTGTTTGACGAGAAGAACAGCGGAGCGACAGAGCCCAGCGTCAACGCGCAAGGAAAAAAAATGAGAAGTGGACGCAGCGAGAATAAAAAGAAGAAAAAAACATACAACAGGCACTTAAATGTTGGAGGAGAAAGACAAGGGGTTACAAGGTGAACAGACACGCAGGAACCTTTATCGCGGTCACCATCCCTCTCCCTCCTTTCAGTGCGTCGAGTGTGTGGCAGAAGGGACTGGCATAAGATAACGAGGCCTTTTAAAAACTGTCCCACTTCACCTTACCTTTGCCCTCTTTAAAGAGAGGAGGCGGGTGCGTCGCGTACCCCCGCCAGACCCTTGAACATTCCAACCCCCACCTCGATGATCTCATCCCTGAAGTCGTAGGAGGAAGTGTGAATCGGTGGGTAGTCCTCGCCGTTGCCGATGAAGAAGTAGCACGCAGGACGATGCTTCCCATAATGGCCAAAGTCCTCTGAGGGGCGGAAGGCCTTTGCCATCTCGTGCACGTGCCGCCCCTGCGCCTTGGCAACCGCACGCACGTGGTCGACGCACGCCTTTGTGTTGCGGGTCTCGGGGAACGCGTCGCTGTACTCAAACTCGCACTTTAAGCCCGCCCGCTCCGCCTCCGCGTTGGCCAGTTGCACCAAATTTGATTTCAGCTGCTCCAACTCGTCCTCATAAGTGGCACGAATCGTCATGAGCAACTCTCCATAGTACGCCGACATGCCGAATTGGCGGTTGCCCACGTTCACCTGCACCACCGTGCACAGCAGCAGCTCCTTGGCCTTCTTCGTCAACTCGGGAATGCGTTGGATTAGCGTCGCGATGGCAAGCGACGGATTCCTCCCGGTCTCCGGCTGGCTTGCGTGCGCCGGCAAACCAGTGAACTTGATGATCATGCCGACCGAAGCACACTGGATAACCTCATCTCGCACCACGATGGACTTGTAGGGAAAATCTGCCATGTTGTGGTAGCCATAGACGCGCGTCACGCGCTCCGCATCGAGCACCGGCAGGCACTGCAAGGCACCCGCCCCGACCTCCTCCGCCGGTTGCCAGAGAAACACAATGTCGTTCTCGGCGCCACGCTGGTCTACTTCCATGGCGAAGGCGGCGAGGGTGGAGGAGTGCCCGTCGTGTCCGCACTTGTGCGCCTTGCCAGGGATCTTCGACGCCCACGGCAGCGCAATCACCTCCTCCATCGGCAGCGCATCGAAGTCGGCACGGAAGAGCAGCGTGTCGCGCCGCTTCCCTCCCCGCGTGTTTGACTGCGGCTCCCGGTAAACACCGTAGAACCACGTCCCACGATCGTGCAGCACAATGCGTTTCGTGTGGCTGCGCACAAAGTCGAAAATGCGCTGTTTCGTCCACACCTCCTCGTTGGAGAGCTCAGGGTGCGCGTGCAGCTCGTGGCGCAGCTCCACCGCAGCTTCGTAGTTCTTGCGCAACATCTCTACTAAGAAGAGATCAAAGAAAAGCGACAACGAAGAAAATGGGGAAAAAAAAAAGAAAGAGTAAAGAAATACGTACAACAAGAACACAGCTAAGTTTGCAGCAGCGTCAATGCGGCGACAATAAAAAAAAGTTTTTTTTTCGGCGTCGTGGAGGCAACCTTCACTTATTATATGGAGTACAAAAGATCTAAAGAGCAGAACACGAGAAGAAGAAGAAAGGAAGAGTAAAAGTGAGAGGCAGCAAAAAAGTTATACACACCACCAGTCATAAAGTAAAGTACCAACAACATCTTCACGAAGCAATTAGAGGGAATAAGAGAGAGCGACGTGGCGCAACGGGCCAGCCGCTGCGGCGGCGGCTGCAAGGGAAGGGGCAGGCTGTGCGGTGCTGCTCGCACGGCGCGCCGGGTCGCGGCCACTGTGTTTAGGTCGGGGTTCTTTAGGGAAAGAGATTAGGGGTGTGTGTGCACATGGTGCCATCGGCGGGGCCTGTCAGGACTGCCCAGCAGCGCGGGGCATCGGGAGCCAAATGAAAGAGGAGAATAACCAAGCGAAAACAATAATTAAAAGAAAGGCGATGAAGCGGGAAAAAGGAGTAAAGACAAAACCAGGGGTCACATGGGGGAGGAAAAGCGGCGAGCACGTGGGCGTGGCGCGCCTCGTGCTGCACGCTGCGAATGGAAAGGGTGTGTACGGATAGTGTTTGGGGGTGCGCTGCTCAGGGCTGGTCGCGCTGGCGGTGGCAGCAGCGCACATGCAGAGGGAGAGGGAGAGAGGAAGGGAGAGAGGCAGCCCACCCGCCGCACAAGCGCACCCGCGCACGCACCCACTCACTCGCACCAGCGCGGTCCTGGACAGTGGGCCGTCTGGCGGGTGTCGGTGGTGGTGGCGCGGGGGCGTGATGGTGGCGGTGGAGGGGGGCTGCTGCTGCTGCTGCTGCTGCTTCTGCTCAGTACGCGCGCCTTACATGGAGTCGCTGGCGTAGCACGGGGCGGCGATGGCACCCATGGCCTTCTCCGCGCGCACCGCCACGTAGAGGAAGCCGTCGGCCTGCTTGCACGCGTCGCTCAGGTCGCCCACCGTGGCGGACGCGGCCGGCGTGCAGCCCTCGACCGCCAGCGTCATCTTCTTGGCGCTGATGCTCAGCGTGGCGCGCACCGCAGCCTCCAGCTCCGCCACCGTGGCGTCGCGCGGCAGCGCCAGGAAGTGCGCCTTGCTGCCCTTGGCGGCCTCCACCACCATGGCCACGTGCGCCGGGTACTTGGCCTGCAGGCGCGCGCACTCCGCACGGCGCACCTCGACGGCGTTGTTGGACTGGTAGGCGGACATGGCTCGGAGAGAGAGAGGGTGTGTGTGGGGGAGAGGACGAGGAGGGGTGTGGGTGTTGCGGTGGGTGCGGGTGCGAGTCGGGGGAGGACTGTGTGCTTGTGTGCGGGAGAGCGGACGCGTTATTCTTCGCGGTGGGAGGGGTGAAGAGAGAGGGGGAGGAGAGGAGCGGAGTGGTGTGGGGAGAAGGCAGGAGGGAGGACGCGGGGGACGGCGTGCATGCGCGTGTAGAGTGCTCGGAGAGCGCCACCTCCGAAAAGGCCTGGGTGTGCCTGTCTGTGAGAGAGGGAGAGAGGCACGACGGGCAACGGGCCAGCCGCTGCGGCGGCGGCTGCAAGGGAAGGGGCAGGCTGTGCGGTGCTGCTCGCACGGCGCGCCGGGTCGCGGCCACTGTGTTTAGGTCAA